>LPNX011077271.1:0-88633 GCA_001517045.1 Pseudotsuga menziesii | reverse complement strand
AGACCACTAAACAACAACATGTATGTGTCTGTCCAGGTGAGTGTGTGAAATTCTTGGTATAACCAGTGTTTCTCAGGATCCTCCTCTCAAAAGGGAGTTAAGCATGAGGTAGTGTGAGTAGTTATTAATTGGGATGACCCCTAGTCATAACTGAGTAGCACCAGATATATTTCCAGGATTGTATTCGTATCTGGGGGCTCTTTCAAGATTTTCAGGCTTTGATACCTTGCCCATATAGTCAATCCCACCTGCGACCATCCACCTGAGCATTGACTATATTGAGGTGACCTTAGTGGCCTTACCTAGGATATCGAGGGGGTACTTTGCAGGGGTTATTCGGTTTCTTTGCCAGGTTGGGGTCAAACAGCACAGTCGCTTTACGTGTTGAAGCTGAGGGCCACAATAATTGGTTACGTACCTTTGCTTGTTGTGTATGGGAGTCTCAAGCCTCTCCTAGGCGAGACATACCTGCTTCATTTGGGAGCTCACTTATCATGCCATTGATTGCTTGCATTTGGATTTAAATTTTATTGGTGATTGCTCTGTGCACGATAGCTTGCCTAGGGTTTGTGTAAATAGAGATTCTTTTCTATTTTTTTTGAGTCATTGTGTATTCGGGTGCGGCTCCTTGCCATTCTCGTCATTTAGCAGGACTTCCACCTTCTACTTCTCCTCCTCCGTTGGGAGAGAGACATAGATAGTCCAGGTGGACTACTTCACACATTGATTCACACACCATGGGAGACCATATAGAAGGTATTCTTGAACCACCTTCTCCCATTCAAGTGGAAGATGGGGAGTTTACTCCTACCTATGATCCTTCACCCGACTTGGTTGAGTTAGGTCTTGTGATTTCTGAGATAAGAACCTTTCATGATAGACCTACTCACTCTAGGGTTGATTCCCCATTAACGCATTACCGGTATGGAATGCCGGAGGATGCGGAGACTCATTTTGAACCCACAAGCACTAGCTATGGTAGTTATGGTATGTTTGGTTTTCCCACACATGATTTGGCATTTCATGTTGAATCGGAGTTCGATCCTAACACTATCCCTGGGGACACTCTCATTCCTTACCATGCAGAGAGGTTTGGGAGCACTAGTCACATTGTACCTTCCATCCCAGTGGTGGAAGTTACATCACATATTCGTCCTAGGTCTAGGTTTAGTGATTCTATTAGGATACCAAATCCAATACGAGTGACTATAGGTAATAGTACATACATTATTACACAGATCCCTCAATCCTCTGTCCCTAGTTCTTCAAATGTTCACCCTCCACCTCATTCACGTGGTCCTTCAGGCCAAAATGCTGCTACAAGTTATGTCCATACTGCAGTTACTAGACTAGTTGTGTCTCAACTTCATGTACCGCCCGTTGTTTCAGGAGGTCATGCTCATACTTCTAGAGGTCACATTCCTACTTCCAAAATGTATATTCCTACTTCCGAAGCATATGTTCCTACTTACGGAGTGTCTCATGGGACATCTCATGCGATGAATTATGGGCCCTATTATGGGACGCAGTATGGACAGGGTTCTTCACCTTATGGGGGCGGGTAACAACAACCTACTTACTCTCCTAATTACAGCTTCGTAGATATTAATAGTCAAGGTCCACCACACTATGGTGCTTCCATGCCACCCTATACGGGTCAAACGGGAGGAGGGCACTATGGCCAAGGCCATGGTGGTAATCAGACCTATATGAATTAGAATTATTAGGGAGCGGTCCATCGACCTCATCATCCTAGGATCCCTTTCCTCAGGATGCTGAATCTTCCTGACTTGTCAAGATTGACGACGATTGTCCCTACTAAGCTTCCCTTGGACATAACTAAGTTTGATGGAAAACCGAGAGAGGATCCGAGCGAACACATTACTACATTTCACCTATGGTGCTCTTCGAATTCCTTACATCAGGACTCCATCCATTTAAGGCTATTTCAACACACCCTTACAGGGCTTGCTGCAAAATGGTATATAGAGCTACCTAAGGGGGCATTCGCTTTGTTCGATGACCTAGCGATAAATTTTCTTAACCACTTCGAGCTACTAGTGCATTATGATATTGGTACTGAACTCTTGTCGACATTTCAGCAGTATAAAGCCACACATATCTCGGATCATATTCAAGAGTGGCGTAGACGGAATAGGTTAATTAAAACCTTTTTACCGTTGGAGTTCCTCCTCTAATGGTTCCTTAAGTCGTTATTTCCATATATAGCGAAGGATGTTTCTACATCCATAGTGTAGAATGAGGAACAAGTGATTTTTAGGGCGCAGGAACTGGACTTGATTTATGCTCAGTCTGGTTTTTCATATGAGATTATTCCCAATCCTCCGCATTCTAGTTTCGACCCCAAAGTCAAACCTGGACCACATGCTGATGGCATTGTTGGTTTGCAAGTGCAAAACCTATGGATTCGGTTGCAAAACAAGTTAGTAAATTGTTAATCAACCAATCTGCTTCAGGACAAGCTATGGCTTCGTCTCAACCCACCCAAACGGCGAGTGTACTTTCAGTGTAATCATCGGACTAGAAGGGTAACCAGCAGCCTGGATGGAATAGAAAAAAGGGTAAGAATAATCGTAAGGGTGGGAATAAGAATGAGAATGCTAATAGTAATGATAAGAACGATTGTAATGTTGGGGGGGACAAGCAAGATAAATGTAGGGTTAAGTTTCCTTGCAAGTTATGTAAGGACAATCACCTCACTTACTTGTGCCCTCGTATTGATGAGGCCTCAAGATTCTTGGCACAGGGACCAGCTATGCTAACTAACCCTTTACCTCAAAATATGAACTTGAGGTCCCATGACCATATGGTGGTGATCAAGATCCGCTGGAGGGTAGTCATTGTGGTTGCATTAACATGGTACATGCTGTGAAAGTTGTGACCCATGCGAAGGACTATGGTTTATCACAACCCAGCCCAGGTACAGAGCCTGATCCACCAGGTTCCCCTTTGCGTATTGAGAAACCTATGGATAAACTAGAAGCTGCACCTCGCATTCCTAAGGGAGTCCTTAAGTGTTCAGGGCACAATCCTAATGCCCAAGCTTCCTAGAACTATTCAGCTGTCGAGGATTTGGGCCACACTCCTTGTGCGATGTATGCATTGGAAGTGCTTCAGAGTTGTCCTTTGCAAAGGAAGGCGTTGCTTTCTACCCTTGGTGTGAATGATGATGATTCTTCCTCTGTGATTAAATTTAAAACCACAAGACTGCAACCTTGCTTTCCTTACTATGTTTCTCTTTTGATTCACGTAGAATGTCTTAATATGACCGTCAAGCACACTGTGATTGACGAAGGCACTACCACTTTTGTGATGTCTTTATCATGTTGGAAGGGTCTAGGTTCACCTAAGCTGTCTAAATCAGCGACCATGTTAACTGCGTTCGATGGGTGATCATTTAGGTTACACGGCATTATTCCTTCCCTTAAAGTCCGTTTGGGAGGGAATACCATTGTGATAGAGGTCAAGGTGGTTGATGCACCCCTTGACTACAATATCTTACTGGGTAGGAATTGGATGTACAGTATGCAAGCCGTTGCCTCTTCCCTATTTCATGTTGTATGCTTTCCACATAACGTGAAGATAGTCACAATTGATCAAACAAAATTCAAGAATTCATCTGTTACCGCATCTTCGGGAGCTTCGATCCCAATCGTTGAGTACTCTCAGCCGGCAATTGGGAGTGTGGGTGTAGGCATGTATCCATCCCTCATGGGAAGCTTTAGTTGTCCTGCACCGATTCTTATGATAGGGTCTAGTTCTGGTGAGGCTTCGACATCTATGAGATCAGTGTCTTTTTGCATGAGTCATATGGAAGATCCTTGGATTCTTCCTACACCAAGTACTCTGAGTGAGCCCATCGTGACAGGCGTGTCGTTTCCTACAACTATGATAGCTTATCAAGCTAATCTCAAGTGTGTTGCAGAGCCTAGTCCTTCCTCTTCGCGGATGGAGGAGGAGGACCCTTATGTGCTGCCATCATGGGCAGTGCAATATTCTCATGTGCACAATTGCCTTGATACGGTTTTCCCTTCAGATGAAGCGATTATTGAGGCTATGTCGGGAGTTGAGCCACCATGGGAGGAACTCCATCATAGATCATACTTTTTTCCTGAGCTTGACCGCTTGGAGCGTGAGGACTTTAGGGCGGTTCTTAGCACAAGAGTTCATAGTCCTATGGTTCTATTAAGCTCTCCTGGTCAGATGGCTAACGAAAACATGGAAAACATATCTTCAATGATTCCTATCAACATCTCTCGCGATCCTGGCAGGATAGAGAATGTCTATATTGGGGCGGAATGTTCCCATGATGAGATTCTAGAATACACCGAGCTATTTAAGGAATTTCGTGATATTTTTTCTTGGTCTTACGATGAAATGCCAGGTATCGACCCTCATATTATCGAGCACGAGATTAATACTTATCCCAACGCTAATCCTGTTCGACAACGCTTGCATGCGGTGAATCCTAGGAAAGCACCCGCAATTAAGGCAGAGATAGAGAAACTGTTGAAAGTCAGTTTTATCTATCCCATTTGCCTAACGCAGTGGGTTTCAAACCCCGTTTCGGTGGATAAGAAGCAGGGAGCAATCTACACATGTACTAATTTTTGTGATTTGAATCGTGCCTGTCCTAAGGACAATTTCCCCACACCAATTATTGATCATATTTTGGATGAGTGTGTAGGGAGCGAGGTTTTTTCCTTTATGGATGGATTTTCTGAATATAATCAGATACAAATTAAACTTGAGGACCAACATAAGACTGCATTTATTTGTCCTTGGGGAACTTTTGAATATCAGAAAATGCCTTTCGGCCTTAAAAACTTCGGAGCTACATTTCAGCTGGCGATGACCTTGATCTTCCACAATCTCAAGTCAATTATCGAAGTATTTTTGGATGACCTTGCTGCTCATTCTCGTATGAGAATGCGTCATCCCTATCACTTGAGATTGGTATTCGAAATATGACAGCATTATTTGGTTAGGTCAAATCCTCATAAGTGCATCTTTTGTGTGAATTCAGGTCGGTTGTTAGGATTCATTGTTTCTAAAGAGGGTATAAGAGTCAACCCTTTGAAGATTGAGGCAATACTTCAGTTGTCTCCCCTAAAGAATATTCATCATATTCAATGTTTACAAGGCATGAAAAACTTCTTACGGAGATTTGTTGTCAACTTTTCCAATTTGACTAGTGGCTTCATGTGTCTATTGAAGAAGGACACCACTTTTTGTTGGGATGAGAAAGCCCAAGAGACCTTTGATGCACTCAAGTGAGCCTTAGAATCGGCCCTAATGATTAGTCCCCTGGATTATACCTGTGATTTTCTACTTTATGTGGCCGCATCCATGGAGACGATTGGTATGGTTTTGGTTCAAGAGGATGAGGAGCTCCAAGAGCATGTCATATACTAAGCCAGAACCTCATTGACACAGAGATTTGTTATTCTCATGTCGAGAAGCTTGCTTTAGCTACCGTACATGTGGTTCAGCGGTTGAGACATTATATTGTCCTTCACCAGACCTTGGTTGTAGCCCATGTCAATCCGTTTCAATTCATCCTCACTCGAAGGATGATTGGGGAAAAATATAATAAATGGATTTTCATTCTGCAAGAATTCAATCTTGAATTTGTTTTGAAAAAATCGAAGAAGTCTTTAATTTTTGCAGAGCTTATATCGGATTTCCCGAGCGAGGCCGAGGAGTTGGTTTGTGAAGATACATTTGTCGATGAACACATCTTCTTAATCTCAAATTTAGACCCATGGTATGGGGATATCATAATATATTTACAAACATTGAAGACCCCTACTCACCTCTCACGATATGAATGACGACGATTACATCACGTCTCTAAGAACTACCTCATAGTGGATAACACTTTGTACCGTCATGGGGTAGATTCCATTTTACGACGATGTTTAACTCATGAAGAGGCTGAGGTAGTGCTGAATGATTGCCATGGAGGGGCATGTGGTGGTCATTTATCTAGGCTTTCTACAGCTCAAAAGATCTTAAGAGTGGGTTATTTTTGGCCGTCGATCTTTAGGGATTGTGTATATGCAGTCAAGAGGTGCCACCCTTGCCAGGTGTTTGCATGTAATATGTGCTAGAAACCTTCCCTTTTACATCCCATTATCATCGCCGGTCCCTTCACTAAGTGGGGGCTCGATTTTATGGATTGCAACACAGATTCGGCTGGGGGGCACCATCATATCATAGTGGCTATTGATTACTTCATGAAATGGACCGAGGCTATGCCTACAATTAAATCCAATGGCGAGATAGCTCCCCACTTCGTATTCAACCAAATTATTACCCGATTCAGAATTCTGAAAGAGCTTGTCACTGACCATGGCTTGCACTTTCAGAACCATATGATGGAAGAGTTGGCATCAAAGTTAGGGTACAAGCAAGAACATTCCTCCTCTTACTACCCTCAAGTGAATGGACAGGTAGAAGTAGTGAATAAATCACTCAAATCCATTCTCCAACGAACCATCACACAAAGCAAGAATAATTGGCACATCATGTTATATCCTTCTTTGTGGGCATATAGAACCATTGTTAAGATTTCCACAGGTTTTTCTCCATAACAACTTGTACATGGAGTGGATTCGATATTTCCGGTTGAATGCAAGATTCCTTCCTTGAAGCTAACTATATAACTCTTACCAGACACTTCACCATTGAAGGAGCATTTGGTCCACCTTGAGAAACTTGATGAGCAACGTCAGGATGCCTTGGTGGCTCTTGAAGTCAATAAACGTCACATAAAGGTCCAGTACGATAAGTCTATCTGTCCAAGGAGTTTTAGTGAGGGAGACTTGGTCCTTTTGTGGGATCAACCAAAAGAACCCTTAGGGGAAGAAAAATTTAATCCTATGTGGCGGGGTCCTTACGTGTTCAAACGTGTGTTAGAGAAAGGTGCTTATGAGTTAGTGGACTACGAAGGAATAGACTTGGCGGAGCCTAGAAATGGGATCTATCTCAAGAAGTACTATGCATGATTTTCATCCAAGGCTGGTTATTGTATATTAGTGTATAGTTTTGCATAATTAGGTCTTTTTCTTATAGTGATCAGGTTTGTGATTATTTTCCATTTATTTTGGTAGATGTCAATGGAATCTTCCACCTACATAGGATTCGCAGATGGTGCGAGCCATCACACTCAACACTTAGCCTCTACTGCTTGGGTGATTTATACTCCTATGGGTCGGGTACTATCTTCAGGAGGCGTATGTCTGCAGCCATCTTCCAACAATGTTGCTTAATATAGTGCCGTTATTGAGCTTCCACGGGATGCCATTTCACATGGCGTTCTCTCTCTTGAGGTACGTCTTGATTCAGAGTTAGTAGTGTCACAGCTTAATGGTTTGTACCATGTTAGAGATATGACGTTATTAAGAATATTCTTACATGTGATATTATTAGAACAACAATTTGACAATATAACATACATACACATTCCAAGAATTAATAATCAAGTTGCTGACTCATATGCTAACTATGTGTTAGATTGGCATTTTTTCCATTCACAATAAATTCATCACAAAGAAAATTTTTACACATGTAAATAAATAAACCGATCACCATAAGACTTTTTATATATAAACATCCAAAATGTGATAATACATAGTGTCATGATACAAAATTGGGGCTCTCGAGCCACCAACATATAATGCACGGTAATACAAAATGTATAGACTCCCAGGTATCTAATCCTATGGAGGAGGAGGAGGGTTGTGATCATGGAAGGTCCCTACGGCTCTAGCTAGCCGTCAGAATAATTGTACCCATGCTCATGGTACACCCACCACTTGGTGCTACATAGCCTCAGGCAAGTCCTTGACTTGCACCATGGGAACCCTAGGTGTTAGCCTCACAAAATTGGTATGAATGCTCTGGAGCATCCGCTTCGCATCCACACCCATGATATCATCTCCTCTTCCCCTCCGTCTGTGACGAGGGAAGCCTTCCGGGTGCCGTGGTCCCACATCTGCACACAAATGGTAGATGTCACTATGTATTGTCACGTAAAAAATATGTCTTTTGATTCCATATAATCAGAAAACACAAAAAAATTAAATAACTCAAAAATTTTAAAAAGAGAGGGTCGAGATTCGTTACCTATATTTCCATATGCCGATCCTGGTGGTAGCGGCATGTCCAAGTCCCCCCAGAAATCTATCCCCCCATAGGGGTAGTCATCGACGAAAACTATCTGTCGTCACCACCACAAAAAGAACTCAGCTGGATAGGGGTTCGCAACCCTACCTCCCCCTAGTCTGTGCATCGCATCTTCCCAATCCCATTGGGCTGGCTATCGAACCTCGTGAAGAGGAACATCAACTCTAGGGCTCAATCCTAGAACACGCTCAAAGAAAAACGTGCTCAATATACTGTTGAACTCAAAGTTCTGCACTCTGCCTGCCTTACACTCATTGAGCTGATGTTTCATGTTTCTTAGTAGTGTAGTGCTCCAGTCATAAATCATGGGTCTCATGCACTCCACTGCATAGAACATCAGAGGCCGCAAGGCCTGGTGGAGTGATCCCAAGCCTGCTATCCTGCCCAATGTCAATAGTATTGCCTTTAGGACCAGCACCTGTATAGAGTTGGTAGGGACCTAACTCCCCACCTTCTCTGTGTTTGGATAGCAGTACACTGCAATGTACTCATTGATAGTCAGGCCACCTCCTGGCCCACCACGAGAATGAAGGTTCACTACTTCCCCTTGTCGAGAAAGCCCAGTAATGAAGTATATGTCCTCCACCTCTATAGTGAGGGACATCCCATCTATCTGGAAGGACTCAGAGTGTGGATCCTAGTAATCCACTAGCATCTACAATAGTCTTGGTTTGGCTCTCAAGCCACCAAGACACCAAAACTTATAGAGTCCACATGCACGTAGAGCTTGTTGAGCCATTAGATCGGCCCTTACTGCCTCCTCTACCTCACCATGTTCACGCTCTCTCCACTCTAGGACCATCCTGCACAAGAAATTGCAAATTTTCCCATTAGATTATTGAAAAAACCTTATACGCAGCCTCATACAAGACTGTTTTCAAAACAGCCACGTATGTATGCAAGTATGGGGGCGATTTCCACGTATATCCAGCCCTATATGTGGAAAAACCCTCGATTTCCATGTGGGCCGTAGTGCCCTTTTTAGTTTGGCCTAGAAAGCTTAATTGACCAAGGAATTTGATAAAAAATTGTATCAAAATGAAAGAGAAGAGCATGGGTAAGTACCTGGAAGAAACGGTAGTGGATTTCGCCGGCTGGATCTCCTGGAATTCGCTGTTGAAAATCTGAGCTCAAATAGGTAAAATTTTCAGATGTTTTATAATATTTTGAATTGTTTACTATTTATAGAAATTTTTCAAATATTTGAAAAATTTTACCCCCTTCCCTATAGTTTCAACAATTTCTAACCATTTTGGACCGTTTTTGACATAATTCATGATGTAGAGGACCTTTTTCAGTGCCGTTTCAATCGTTGGATTGACCCGTTCATGCCGATCTTAGGTATCATGTCTAAACTGGCATATAGGTTAGGATTCATCACCATTTTCATTTTGCATGACCTTATGACCATTTCATCATGACCTTAGGTACGAACCCACTCTATTATGTCACGGAACCTTCTTACTATTTTAGAAGAGGCATGATATGAGTGGTAGAGCTTCACCTTACATGGGTACCCTACTTAGTGCCTTATTAGAATTTCATGCCCATGCTGACGTTTTCTCCTTTAGGGTGTGGGATTTCGTTGTATAGTACTAACATGACATTTCGCAAGAGCCTCATACTCCTCTTGATCTTTTGCTGGCCTATTTCCCTTAGGACTCCCTCATGTCAAGTTGTGAATGCATTATCATGAGCTTTGCCTACCTTATTGAGCTTTATGTCGGCTTCCTTGACATTGTTTTTCAGCCATATAGCCTGATCTTTTCTCATGTCTAGCCATGCAGAGCCATTTTTTATATCCTTCGCAGCTTGTTTCCCTTTTTACCGGGAGGGGATTTTCCCCCGAGTGTCGATATCCTACACATGTATCCTTCCATTGAGCATAGGTATGTTCCACTGCTTGGAACTAGTTTGTTTTCCCTTATGACACTCGTCTCCTCCTAGCCTGTAAACTATAAAGCAATTTTATCCTTTTTCAAGCTTTTTAAATAATTGAAAAAGTCCAAAAAAATCAAAAAACCAAAAAGCCGGACAAGGAAAGATGTTATCTTTGGCAGCTGTTGAGTCATTTCGCCTTTGAACTGAGCATTGTATACCACATCCATTGGTTGGGTTTATAGTTTGACTTTAGGAGCTGTACTCGTTTATCTGAGTTTATCTCCATCGACTGGTTAAGCTTCCAGTCCCCATGGATCCTCTGTCGATGCCTCTTGTGTTGCAGAGATGTCCTAGTTTGTATATCGAGTCTATGCTGCCTTCATTTAGTCACCATACGTTGTTATGCTCTTGTTCGAAGGAAGTTGAAGCCTGATTCAGCCATTCCTCAGTTATCTTGACTTTGCATGTCGGCCATTCTGGGTACAGTTCCTAGTTCGTGCACCTTATGATTGAGTCCTTCCACATTATACAGCTTTGTTGAGTACCTCATGTTGGATGATTGGGGGATACCTTAATTCCCTCCTTCCAGTGGATTTCATCCCATCGACTTCAGATCATTTATTCTAGGATTGGAATCTAGAGTCATTTTGAGTGCCTTAAGACTTGCAGTCATTAGTGGCAGCTTCTCTCGCCATCAACAATCTTTGGGAATACATCAATGTCCCCTGATCGATGGATCCTCTCAAGTGTTTGACCTCAACACATTTATTCACACTTGTTAGTTTGCACTATAGTACCTTGATTCCCATTTTCATTATCGGTGGGTGATCTCACGTCTGTTAATGGTATACATCAATGACCGGTAATCAAACAATGGACTACTATGTTCAACCTCGACACCTCTATTCACATAGTAGGACATGTACTCATAGCGGTTTGTGTAGAATACTTTCTAGATTGGTGGTGTCTCTTATATGCTACCTCCTTGATCGTGCTAGTGTTCATGAGATTTCAGCTCTCATGACTTGATTCCAGTATATGTCAGACATTTCCGGCCACTATGGAGATCTTGATCTATTATATATCTTCAGCCATTATGGAGATCATGGTCCTTTGTATATCTTCATCATGGAGATTCTGATCTATGTATATTGTACGTGGTGATGACCACTTATGTGATATCTTGTATCATGCCTATGCATGGCCATTGTACTCTTATGTATGCAGGACTGTTATATGTATTTGCAGTTATGTGCAGAGTTATATCATTGTACTATGCTGATTGGGTGGCTGGCCTTCCATTTGGGATCCTTCATCACTCCACTTCTGGGATGGACTTATAATGTATTTCAGCCATCGTATGACCCCTCTGACCACACACATTAGGGGGCATCTATTATAGCTGATTTACCACTCCAGGTGAATCACACTTTGTATGGCCTTCCCATGTCCTACTGCAGACTCCTTAGACCCTGTGGACCATTTTTTTTCATTTGATGTTTCCTTGATCATCCCTAAAAACATGTGAAAAATGATACACACGACTTTTAAACCTATAATTGCGTATATACGCGGGTTTGACCCCTAAAACCGCGTACATCAGGATGTGTACAAAATACAAATCCTTTTGGATTTTTCCTTGACATGGATCTAACTCACTTGACTCCTAGCCTTCTCTATGCCTTGATATCGCTCGGATTCAACCTTTCAGTGCCCCTTTGAAAATCTATATAAGGAACTCTATGGTACATTGAAGGCATATGAGAGAATTGATAGCAAAGAAAATATAGTCCATTGTTTTCGGAACTTATGCTTGAGTCTGCATCCCTTTGTCCCTTGGAGCACTTTTGTGTTCTTCCCAAGATTGCCTTTTGCTTGTGAGCTTGCTATCGAGAGATGGAGGATTGAGGTGGTGGAGGCCTAAGTGGGGGATTCAGTTTCTCTGGTTCACAGACGTGCCGATAGAGGTTGTATATATTGTAATCTATGATTTATATTAATAGAAATATATTTTCTTGTCCAATAATGTGTGTTTGAATGAATATATTATCCATGGGATGTTTTCAAATGCTTATACATTGTTGATTATATATGCTATAATAGATCTAACACCATGATAAATAGCATGCTTGTATTGTTTACTTGTTGTTGAGGAAGTAATTTATCAATTCAATATGAAGTTGGAAAGCTCAATGGGGATCTACTTCAACCATCCGGAACAAGGTACGAGGTCTGATCCTTTAGTGTTAGACATTTATTTTCTATTGCATATTGGAAAGGATTGATTTCTGGAGTCAAGCTGTCTGTTGTGGTACCCCAAGTCATAGGAATTTCTCTCCGTAATAGAATCTCTTCATCACTATATTATCCAACCAATGTGGGATCCTCTGAATATTCCATGGACAAGGGACACTCTCTCGAAAACAACTCCAATTTTCTCATGAAAAGATCAAGTGCTTGGTTCCAATCAAGCTTATCTGCACCATCCTCAAGCACCTGCAAAACTAAATACATCTCATGATCCACCATCTCATGAGATTCCTCTATATTATTAGAGATGCAATCATCCTTGTGAATGTGGATAAATGGTGTGTATGAGGGTAGGTGAAATCTTTGCAACTCCTAACAAAGTTGCTTTATCTTCATCTGAGACTTTTGGAGTGAACATTGATTGTTCTTCAAATAATCTTGGGTGGTCAATAATTTTTGTGTGAGATTGTAATTATACTCTTCATCCTTCAAGGATGCTTCATGCAAAAACTCAACAAGATCAAGTAAACTATCTCTATCAGAAAGCAATTGGAGAAAATTACCTTTGGTGCTTTTCATGGCTTTCAGAAACTTTTCCATGTCTTCCATGGAAGATTTCTCCTCCAACTTATAACATAGATCTATCATCAATGAATGGATTCCATGGAGTGTGTATAGGGCCTCTTTGATATTTCTCTCACTCATCTTCAGTGACCCTAAGAGGAAATGAGGTGGTTGAAAATGAACCTCTTCTTCTTCATTGCAAATATCTTGCAATAAATTCTGCTTCCATTAATGTATCATGGTTCCTACTTTCCCACTTGCAGGACTATATTGTTCATATCTCTCCTCAATGATGGTAGGGGAATGTCAAATATCACCAATGTAAAGCCTCACTTCTGATGTTGCTGCAACTTCATCTTGTTTCCAGAGAGTACAAAAATAAGAATTGTATTCCTTCCTTTGCATCATATTGTTTTCCTTCAAATTTCCTAGTTCACAACTAGTTGGTGGGGGCTTGTCTTCCACTTCATGAGGAAGTTAAAATAATGATTTCATATCTGATATTTTTTATTCTTTTGTATCTGATCCAAAAGTTACCTTATCATCATGAACAACATCACCCTCCTTTGCACTGATTTGGTGTTCACCAACAAAGAAACTAGGAGAGAATTGTGTTCCCTCATCATTGTCCCCCATTCTACAGTCCTCATATGCAAGTGAAATTTTTTCAATGTCCCATGAATCAAATGGCTGCAAGTAATCATGGATTCTAAAAAAATAAGATCCCTTATCATCCATGTCGTTCATCTTACCCTCATCTTGAAGTGATACTAAGGTGGCCTACTCTTCCACCAAATTTTTTTCTTCACACCCAAGCGGTGTGGCCTTGTTTTCTTGTTCTATATGTGGCTCTCGAGGTGACTATAACTCTGATTTGTAATAATCTTTTGGATCTGATCCAAATTTTTTCTCTTCAGCCATACATAATCCCACATATTGATCAGTGATCTCTAGATCATCCACCAAGAATATTGCAGTACAGTCAACTTCAACCTCATGGATCTTTGTCTCTGCTTCAATTCTCTTCTCTTTCAAGGAATTTGAGTCTTCTTCATCAAGATGGCCACTAGAAGTTGTGAATGGAAAAAATCCATACATCTTCTTACTGCTTGAACAAGTACATGGATTTGATGAATCTTCTTTTTTTCCTCCTCTTCTGGCTCCAGGAGGAAAACAAATAGTCTCCACTTTCTGGCACACTCCATCAACCATGTGTGCAATATTTCTCATGTTTTCCCCATAGTAGTGATTTATGAATAGATTATTTATTTCCAAAGTACAGAAATATTGAAAAGATAAGACCTCCCTTATCTCTTCTTTAAAGGCACAATATTCCATGAAATACTGGGACTATTTCTCAGAGTTCTTCCCATTGAGAACTTTACCATTGACACTTGTAGATTACTGCCAAATGGATTCATGTCTCATACCCTCCCCTCTACATCAGCATATAAATGAGGAGCACGACTCCACTTCTGTCTCTGATACCACACTATCATGTCACCTCCCTTCTACATCAACATATAAAGGAGGAGAATGACTCCACTCCTCACTCTGATACCACAATGTCCATGTACCCACATTCCCATACACCTTAATCATATGCGTAATAATTTAGAAATTATTATTTCTTTCTCTTTAAACACCATCATGGGACATGTACATCCTTTAACATTCATGCTTAAGCATAAACACCACTGTAACAGTTGTTCTGTAGCTCACATATCCACTTTACAACCAGAAAAGTCGTTTCCACACTGAAACTAACTTTTCCTACTTCTTCCTTTCAGCTTTTGCCTTCGGGCTTTGGACTTCAAAAATCCTGATATGTGGTATGCTCACTTGTCAATTTTTTGCTTTCCAACTTCTGACCTTCCCACTTCTGACTTTGGGCACTGGAAACTCAAATATCTTACACTTACCTTTGCATATCTTATTTCCACCTTTTGCCTTCTACATTCCGTGGGTAGACTCCGACGTGTAGAAATCCTAAAATCCGTTACACTTTACCTTTGAATTTTCGCTTTCCACCTTCCTCCTACCGCATTTTGAAGGAGGATTCTAGGGTGTGGAAAACCAAGAAAATGATACCTTTACTTTTTCACTTTCTGCTTTCCTCCTTCCGCCTTCCGCATTTTGTGGGCAAATTCAGGATCGCAGAAAAGCAACACTTGGCCTCATTTCTCTTTATGTTTTTCCAATTTACTCCTTCCAACTTCCACCTTTCACAGTGGGATGGGGGTGTGGAAATATACACTTTACCTTGTCTTTTTTCCAATTCTCCTTCCTTCAGACATCCAACTTTTTCCTTTCGCAAGCAGATCCTAGAGTCCGGAAAAACATGTCTTACCTTATGATAGCTGCATTTTTTACTCTTTGTATAGGTATGCAACCTCCATGATCATAAAAAAAATGCAGTGGAAAATACAAGGCATATAGAGATGCAAAATGTAGGGACATTTAACAGCAACAAACTCTACTTAAATATTTAATAAGGATTCAACATAATTAGTACATTCATAAGAAAATACATTGCAGAAATAATACAACAAAGAATACTTATATTGAATATGAATTTGTACCATAATTGTCTATGTCTATGCAACATTCCACCCAACCATAAGAAAAATGTGTTTATTAATCTCTCAACACAACTGCCACCCCAGAGCTGGGTATGATTTCCACAAGGAACTAGGGAGCAACAAGCTAACACATAGCCAAAACACATAAAAAATCAGTCAAGCCAACCTACAGTTGGGTTTATTAGACTCTCCACCCAAGGATCACACATGGCCAAATGCACATCAAGACACATCCAAGCCAACACATCGTTGTGCTTATCAGGATACTAAGGAAATGGAAAGGAAGAATTGATAAGCTAGTGAGCTCATTCACAGAGCCAGGGACACCTCTACAAGATATATCTGTCCTGGCATCCAGAATAACTACACACCCAAGACAAGGAAGTATCCCCTTCTCTGCTACATAGTCCCTCAGGCCATACCTTCCCTTCCAGTGCTCTCCAGGGTGTGCATAGAATATTTACCAGCTGCTCTTATATTTTCATGAGGTTCCTCTCTACACTAGTTTTACCAATACAATTCTGTGTCTCTTCCACTCCTAAGTCTTGCATACAGTTCAAACCTAAACCAGGGCACATAGAATAGTAAACCACAAGGAGACACAGCAACATAGGGCTCCACTCTGTAACACATACAACTAGGGTTCCACACCACTCTGTAGTTCAGGAGAAAATAGTGTTTCTCTTATACATAAGAGACCAAGTTTCCATACCACTCTGTAACAGAGAAAACACTACAAAAATGGGTAGCAATACTCTTCTATCTCTCACTGTGTCTACGAACAAAAAACAACTTGTTTTTCGAATCAGGATAGTGAATAACATAATAATTGAAATGGAATGGAAGAATTACCAAAACATTATGGGTGACTTAGGAAAGATGCATTGGGCACGCATTCACATGATTACTTGCTTCAAAAGCAAGAATGTGGATTTCCAAGGCTGCAAGCTTTCTCAGACACGAAATCTGACTGTCATACCTCACCCTTCCGAAGGCATTAACTTCCTCAACCGCTCTTTTGGAATAATTGAATGATTGAGTACATAGGATGAAAAGGGTATATGAGAGATTATGGTTTCTCTCATTGACATCTAGTATCACCCTATTGGCACAAGGGTTTGGATAACTCCCCTCCCTATTCCTTTTGAAATCATGCCCCCATTTCTTTCATTGCAATGCATATCTAGTTGTGTTATTTTATTAAATTGCATGTTTACATGATATCTCAAAATATATTGTGCCTGACCAGCACGATAACCATCGGCATCAACCTAGCTCGTCGACACATAAAACACCAAATCAATGGAAGGACCTTGGCCTTGAGCTCCTCACCATGATTTAATAACAATATTTACATCATGTACAATTTCAATACCATGGGGTCAAAATTGGGGTATTACATTCCCCTCCCCCTTACATTAGCACTATCCTCAGTGCTCTGTAAAATTTAACAAAAATTAATGTGCCAATCTCATGGAATCCTCTAGCTCCCACGCAACCTCATCAGGATTGTAGTGCTTCCACTGCACCTTTACCTATCCAATGGCTCAATTCCAGAGCATTGTGACCTTCTTGTTGAGGATGTGCAATGGCTCAGTTTGGAACTCTCCCTCAGGTTCCACCTAGATCACATCCCAATCAATCACATGGTTAGGATCATGTACATATTTCTTAACAAAAGAAACATGAAAAACATTATGAGCTCTAGTGCTAGTAGGTAATGAAATTCTATATGCAACTAACCTTATTCTTTGAAGCACTTCAAATGGCCCACAATATCTAGGTCACAGATTGACACAACTCCCAATCTTTAAGGAACTCTTCCTTGGCCCTACTCTAAGATAAACATGATCCCCAATACTGAACTACCTATGCACTCTATTCTTATTTTCATATCTCGTATGTCTATCTTGGGTCACTTTTAGGTTCTTCCTGATCTTTGCAACCTCTTGATTGATTTCCTTAAGCAATTATGAACCAAGCACAATCATGTTCAATGGGTTATCCCATGTCACTAGTTTCTTACACCTCCTTCCATACAAAAGCTTCATATGGATTCATTCCAGATGATGCTTGCTATCCATTATTATATGTAAATTCTACCAAGTGTAAATAATCCTCCCACTTGGATGGTTTGTCTGTCACATACATGCGAAGCATGTCTTCAAGAACTTGATTTACTCTCTCTATTTATCCATCAGTTTGAGGATGGTAGGCAGTGCTGAATTTCAACTTTGTACCCAAATATGCAAACAAACCCTTCCAAAAATTGGAAGTGAGCTTGGTATCTCTGTTAGAAATTATTGCCTTAGGAGAACCATTCAATCTGAAAATATCCTTCATGAATATCTTTGCAATGGCATCAGCTTTATATGTGGACTTAACCGGTATAAAATGTGATGCCTTTTTCAACTTGTCCACCACAACCATGATGGAATAATGTTGTCTCATAGTCATTGGAAATCCTGTAATAAAATCCATGGAAATAACTTCCCATTTCCATTATGGGACTGGAAAAGGATGCAATAAACCTGCTTGGTGTTGATTCTCAACCTTCACCTGTTGACATTTCATGCACTTATAAATATACTCAGCAATGTCCTTTTTCATTCTTGGCCAAAAATACTGCTTTCTAGCTGTATCAATTGTTTTCTGATAGCCTGGGTGACCCGAATAAGGAGCTTGATGGATGTCATCCATAACAATTCTCCTATAGTTTTCTACATTTGGAATATTAATTCTGTTCTTATAGGTAAGAATTTCATCTTCTTCCGATTTATATCCCTCGTACTTCTTTTCAAAGATTTGTTGCTGCAACTTGTCCTTGATCTACACATGCATTTCATCCTCAGCAGTATGATTAATAATATGTTGTCTCAAATCTGGTTGGCAAGTACTAAGACATTCCACATGCATTTCATGCACCTTCCTACTGAGTGCATTAGCCACTTTATTTTCTTTTCCTTTCATGCGTTTGATTTCAAAATCAAACTCACACAAACACTCCAACCATCTAGCTTTCCTAGCATTTGGAGTTGGCTGATCAAACAAGTATTTCAGACCAAAATGATCTATCCTTAGCTAAAATTTCCTTCCCATTAAGTAATGCTTCCACATATTGAGAGCATGTACTATGGCTACAAGTTCTATATCATGAGTAGCATAGTTCTTCTCATTCTCCTTCAACTTTATGGGATCCTAGCATACCACGTGGTTGTATTACATAAGAACTCCTCCAAGTCCTTTATTGGATGCATCAGTACACACCACAAAGTCTTTTTTTGGGTCTACAATTTTCAGAATTGGTATATTTGTAAGAATATTCTTCAACTGATCGAAGCTTTCTTCACATCTTGGTGTCCATTGAAATTATATCTCCTTATTTTGTAAATAAGTGATTGAATGTGAGACCTTGGAGAATCCTTTAATGAAGATCCTGTAGTATCTTGCAAGTCCCATAAAAGATCTCACATCTGTCACATTTCTTGGGGTTGGCTAATTAATAATGGCCTCAATCTTTTCAGGGTCCACAGATATTTCATCCTCTAAGATAATGTGACCCAAATAATGAATTCCATCTTTATAAAATTCACATTTACTCAACTTTGCATATAGCTTATGATCCATTAGCAATTTCAATGTCATTCTCAGATGTTCTTCATTCTTAGAATAGATAAGAATGGCATCTAGGAAGACAAGTACAAACTTTTCCAGATACTTGTTGAAAACACTGTTCATGAGACACATGTACATAACTGGTGCATTTGTGAGAACAAATGGTACCACTACAAAAAATAGTGTCCATACCATGTTATGAAGGTTTTCTTATGAATATATTCATCTTTTATTCTTACCTGGTGGTAGCCAGACCTCAAGTCAATCTTGGAAAATATCTTTGCTCCTCTTATTTGATAAAAAAGGTCATCAATTTTAGGTAAAGGGTATTTATTTTTCATAGTAGCATTGTTCAATTGTCTATAATCAATACATAACTTGAGTGTCCCATGTTTCTTGTTCACAAACAGAATAGGCGATCCCCAAGGGGACACACTTGTCCGGATATACTTCTTGTTCAACAACTCTTGCAGCTGCATTTTCAGCTCTAGCAATTTTGGTGTGCTCATCCTGTAGGGTTTCTTAGACATTGGTGCTGCCCCAAGAAGAAGGTAAATTGTAAAATCAATGTCTCTCTTTGGAGGAAGTCGTGGAATCTCATTAGGAAAAGCATCCCTAAATTCTTGCAATACATGAAATTCCTCCAACCTAGGAGTTTCATTCTCTGCTGCCTCCAAAACATGGAATGCATACAATCTACAACCTTTCCTACATAACTTCTTCAACTGCATTGCCGAAATATTCCTAACAAAAATCACCTTTGGAATGCCTCTTACAACCCTTGGGTTTCCTTCTTAATCCATGCATTCAAAAGTCTTATTGTAACAATCAAGTTTAACTATGTGTGCTTCTAACCAGTCCATTCCAATGAGAATATCATAGGAACCAAGTGGTAGAACATTGAGGTTTGCATAATTAAATAGCCCACCGATGACTAATGGAAATTTATCTACCACTTCACTAACGTTTCTCTTGGTTCCAGTGGCTAGTTGAACTACCCATGATTTTCTATGCTTTAATTTCTTAAAAGAACGGATTTCAACAATTTTAGGAGTGACATAACTGTGAGTAGATCCGGGGTCAATCAAAACAAAAACATGTTGCTCAACAATCTTACATTCAACTTCAACCAACATTGACCGGTGATCTGCTTGGTGGTCCTCCAATGCTACATACATTCTAGGGATGTGTTGGTGAAAAATATTAAAAAAATCGTAACATATATCCAACGATTTAATTGTCAACTTGGAGAGAGTGTAAACTTATGAGGTACAGACAAAATGTATGCAGGGGCAGATTATTGCTAACTTAAATTGAATTAAACTTGCAAAAACAGGAAATGCCATGAAAAGAAATCTAATCTAGAAAAGAAAGAAATTGCATGAAATAAATCTAATCTAAGGAAGCATAAGATTGCATGAAATAAACTGATATAAAACAATCAATATTAACTTGTGAGCTCATGATAAATCTATGTTGATAATTCATAAGAAAGAAATCATGAAAAATCTATATTAATGACTCATAAGATAGAAATTTAAATTAACATGAGAGAGTAAAGGGATTTGCATTAAGCATCATCTCCATTACATAACAATCAAAATCCACTCTATGACTAACTCTCAAAATATCTATACTATTCTCTACTTCCACACCACTAGAGAGGCCTCTAACAAAATGAGGAGAGAGCCCTCCAATTTATACATGAATTCAAGATAACTAATCATAATTACATATCCACTATTCTCTCAACTTATCCCTCAAAATCCTTAACAAATCCACTTTTCTCTCAACTTGTCCCTTCAAATCCTCCAACAAATATTGGATGAGATATTCTCTCCACATTTCCATGATCTTGAAATTAGCCCACATCTTGAAGATGAAATTCGAATTTGAGGCTAAGTGGTGACTTTTGAGCTTGTTAAAGTCTTCAAATACACCTATAAGCATCACCAAACTCATCCAACTTTATAGTAAAATAAAAATATGTTATTTTTCTCAATAATTAACCACAAATTCACTCAAAAACAAATGATTTGGAAAATAACAAGGTAACCCATATTTAGTCATGAAAATGATGCATATTAATGGTTTTATAGAAAGACAAAATAGGAATAAGGTGATAAATGACATGTGAAAGATGAATAAAATGTGGTATTTTTGCGGCTCAACATTCCCCCCAACTTGACCGGTTGCATGTCCTCATGCAACTATGCATTGATTCTCTTTAAAACTTTTGGCTTGTAGCTAGGCTTTACATGATGATGGTATGTAACAGTAAATCATTCCAGGATTTGAAATGCATGAGTGAACAATTTTCCTTATGGTTGGTTCTTGTGTGACAACCATAAGTATAACAAATGTTGGTTCTTGTGTTAACAACATTCGCTCATTTTACTTGTATTTTTCGCTGCAATACATAATATTTAAAAGTATACATGCATTGAAAACGATGAACCATCAATTTACATTAGAAATCATTTTCTTCATATTTATGAATCATGCCAAGATATATAGCAATGTTTTTTATTCAATGTGTAACAAAGCATAGTTTGGGAAAGACATAATGGTTAATGGTAAATGAGATGATGAATAGGTAAAATGGTAATGAATAGTGCGCCCCGCGCCCATTAAGATGTAGTAGGTTTATGAAAAGGAGAAAGGGAATGTAGTGAGAGAATTTTCTAAATTCACTTATTTTCTAGCATTTAAGGAATTACATGATTAAAGATTAGAACACAACATACTTTCACTTACCCAAAAAGCTGATGAACTTATGCAATAGGAATGTGGCCGATACTACTGCTGGATCATAGAGTGTGAAGTGAACAAATCTGAACTTCTTGGTTGTATGAAGTAAAAGATGAGATCTGAAAGTAGAATTGTGGTACTCTCGTATGGATGAAGTATGCTGCTGTAAAACTACTGATGGAGTCATCCAAAGTATGTAGTCTTCACCTGCTACAAAACCTGATGGTACAATTCTTACCTTCCGAATAAATGTGTCGATGTCGAACATGGAAAGAATTCATTGGATTATCGACCATTGATGAATGTCATTAACCAATGCGATTCAATATCACCATTGATGTCAATGAGGTCCAAGGTACCTAAGTACATCTTGTGAAGTGAGAATAAATGAGTTGATGTCGAGCCACTTGCAAGATCTAATGATCAAGGGACATTGATGTATTCCCATGATTTTCAATGAGAGAACTTGCCATTAAGGCATGCAAGCCTCAAGGTACTAAAAATGAACTCTATTCTCTATCCCAGATAATGTGCTGAGGTCGATGGGGCAATACTTGTTGAAAGGTGGGCCTTAAGGAATCCCACATTAGTCAACACAAGTTGTAAATATTGAGTAGTAGGACTATAGATAAAAGATATGAGGGTCAAACAGTTTTTATGGAAGGAATAACATAGAAATGTAGCCATGGAAAGGAAGTTGAATGGTTTTATTCAAAAGGAAAAAAGATGAACTCAAAATGAGGAAAATATGTGCAACTCAGAAAGGTAGACATGCAGGAAGTCATGATGTCTAAGGCAGTGAAAAAGTAGACTCTGACATGGATGACGAATAATCTTGGAAGGAAAAAGGGTAAGTAATCATGACATGGTGTAATTGCTTTCTGAAAGGCTTCTATGTGGCATCAAATTTCATGACATACACAAGGGAGACTCAACTCCTTCAAGCTTTCAATGAAACATTTTTTCTGAAAACTTTATGTGATTCTGGAAATTACTTTTTCATGCCATTCATTCGTCTTTAAATATTCAAAAGGTTAGCATTTACCTACAACAAACTTGTGGGCACATTGAAAATACATGAAAACATGTGCTTAACAAAAAGTTAAAGAGAATAAATAAAATGCTCTTATACATGAAAGTAGCAATCCTTTTTGTCAAAACTTGTTTCTGAGTGACTTGCGAAAAAAAGTTAGCATAACAATCATAAAATTGAGAAGATTCCAAGTTCATTTATAATTTATAATTTTATGATTTGTTACCTAATGCTTTTTATTTATTTATATGTTTTTAATTTTCAATTTTATTTTATTTTTTAATATTTTTATTGTTATCATAATTATTTTATAATTATTTCTGAAGTTGTTTTTGTTTATATATTTTTTAAATTTGATTTATTTACAAAAAAAAAAAATTATGTGCTTATTTTAATCTTGTAAGTTTATGTATATAGATATGAATATCAATTTTATTATGTCAGTGTTTTTTTTCTAATGTTTCCAATTGTTTTGTAATAAAATAAAAAATCAAAGTTTTTACATCATAATTCGTCTTTATGTAATGATTGCACAATAGGGAGAGATGGTCAACCCTTTCAGTGGTCGACCCCTCTAAAAGCAGACCATCTTAATGATCTAGAATAGATAAGAGTGTGCAAACAAACGATCTTTTATGACAAATTTGGCATCTTGAAACAAACACCTACCTTCCCCCAAATGGAAGATGTGCCAGGTCTCACTATGCAAAAA
Source organism: Pseudotsuga menziesii (assembly GCA_001517045.1). Lineage (NCBI taxonomy): Eukaryota > Viridiplantae > Streptophyta > Pinopsida > Pinales > Pinaceae > Pseudotsuga > Pseudotsuga menziesii. Next base: position 65,034 of record LPNX011077271.1, on the reverse strand, counting down.
TAAAAATTAAGAAGAAGGCTTGAATGCGACAGCAGCTGCCTTCGATTTTAAAGATGAATAGTAATTTATTTTATGTTTACTATCTTTATAATAATATTTTAATTTATATGTGTAATCTAATTTTATTGTTTTTGTTTATCTAATTTATGTTCTTTTAATTATTTCCCCTAAACTTTCTGGGTAAATTTACTAAATTAATTTTATATTTAATAAACATTCCTACCATCTCAATAAATGCATTCATATAAAAGAAAGGAATCGCATCTACTCCTTATCAAAATTATAGATAACTTAAGAATGAATGTTTTTTTTTAAAATCAAATTTTCATAATCTTGAGGATAATAATGGGCATCCTATTCAATTTGAACATAACATTTTTATCCCTATTTTAATTTCACTTGATATTGAGATTTACATTCTTTGATTTTTAATTCATGTTTTTTAATTAATTTTCAAAAAGATATAAAATGTATTTATACATTATAATAATAGATATATGAAATCTTGCATACATATCATGTCACTCACACACACACACACACACACACACACACATATAAAACTAAAATTATTGTTTTCAAATGCTTTTAATATAACTGTAATTGCTACGCTATTTATTTATATGATACACAATTTTATATGAATAAAATTAAGACTATTTATGGCTATAACTCATTTGTTTATAAGAAATATCACATGATATGTTGACTCCGTTTGTCTTGGAAATCGAACCAAAAAAGGGAGTCATCCCTATTCAGAAAGCGTGAAAAAATTACAACACAGACAAAATTTCACCTCAGGAACTGTTCAAAAAGCGTGAAAACATTAAAACACGGACAAAATTTCGCTTCAAGTAATAGTGGAACAGACTTTCAACATGTTCAAAAAAAACCATGAGAGTGAGATGTCATGAGGGTTGCGACGACTTCCTAGAACTAATGCCATGTAACGAACATAAAATAATAATTAAATAACTATTATATAATTAATAATAACTATTCAAATCAATATTAATTATTAATATTAACACATATTGATATTAATAATTAATAATTAATAATTTATAAATAGTTATTAGTAAACAATTCTAAAATGACTCATCCTTTCATGGATAGTATCCAAAGTGCCTTTACGATTAATATATATATGGCACTTACTTTGTAATCTATCATCAATTTATATATTATTATGGCTTATTTGAAATTCCAAGTCTTTTGGTAATATTATTTGTGTAAGCGAATAATTATTCGCTTCAAGTGGTATCAGAGCTTCGATTGGTTGATCCGGCCTTTGGCCTTAATTCTCAGACCTTGTCTGATTTTTGGCTTATAGCCTTATTTTAGGGCTTCCCCAAGATATTGGACATTGTCCAAAAGAAAAAGAAAAACGTAAAAAAAAGGAAGAAAAAAGGAAAAAAAAACGTTAAGAATAAAAAAGATAAAAGGAAAAGGAAAAAAAAGAGAGGGTAAAAGTGAAACCACACCTGGTTTCTTAAAGTGGGTTTGAGTTTGAATATAAAAGTGAAAAATAATTACTAGTAAAGAGCAAGTGATATTTGAACTTAGGTGGGGAGTGTAACACTCATTCCTCCCAACCACCCAATCTACTCACATTTTACAAAACTAAAGGGAAAAAAATTTAAAAGGGTGCATAATAATTGCTACTAAAAAGCAAGTGAGATTTGAACTTAGGTGGGGAAGGTAACACTCATTCCTCCCAACCACCCAATCTACTCACATTTTTACAAACTATTGGAAAAAAAGAAGGATATATTGATTAAACTTCAAAGAAAACTCAATAATATGGATTTTAATATTGAAAAGAAGCAAAATTTTCCTATCACCTTACAAAAAAATGTTGAAATATTATTTAGAATTAAAGGGACACTTGCAGGGAATGATATCACCATTTCTATCGCACCTGCTGAAATAAATTATTATATTAGTACTGAATTCGCTAACCATTTAGTGATTCCTGAGTCAAATATAAGGGAAGAGCTAGACTTTTTCGACAAAAAATGAATTGAAATAAGTGGCTTACAACTGAGTGTTGGATATTATATGGTCACATCGAAATTCATTGTTAGTTCCTTATGGAGCTTTGACGGTGACATAATTTTGGGTTTACCTTGGATAAATACATTGGGGACTTTCATCTTAAATGTCGAAAAGAAGTTTCTAACATTTTCCTATAAGAGAAAGAGAATCACATTTCAAGATATTATAATGAAGTCAGAAATAGAACCTCCAACATCTGAAGAATTCCATGATATATCATAGATGATTTCACAAGGTAATCAAAAGTCAGAACAAAAGAAGCAGAAAGAAGTTGAAAAAATTGTGGCTAGTAAGGATGAAGAAATTACTCATTTGAAGAATCATAGTCAAGACTCGATCGCACAGATTAAGAAATTAAAAAGGGGAAATGATTTCAATCAAAGAAAAAAAAAAATCAAGATATAAAGAAAGAAATAATTGATTATGAAGCAGAAATAATACGCTTGAACAAAATCATTAACGACAGAGATGAAGAACTGACGCACATACGAAAAAAAGTAGAAGATCCAGAATCAGTGGTCAACCAGTATCAACAACAGATAAAAGTTTTTCAACAACAAAACAACGAATCTAAAAAGGAACACAAGTTGGATAACGCAAAGAGTAATAAAACAATATCCAATAGTTCTAAAGAAATTTTTAGATTAAGAAATCATAACAAAAACCTGATTACAAAAATTAAAAAATTAAAAAATAGTAGTAAGAAGGAACACTACGATGAAGACTTTGAAGGAAAAGTACTGGAAAAGCAAGAAGAAAACCAGTGTCTAAATAATCATAATCAGGAACTATAGAATCAGATCAAGGAGTTAGAAATTGAAAAAAAATTGCAAGAGGAAAGAATCGAAAAGATTCAGAATCATGAACAATCTACTGGAGAACCAAGAAGCATAATCCAGGAAAATGCATCCAAAAATCAAATCAAGGAAGTGAAGACAGTCCTCGTCGTAGTCCAAAAGAAAGAAGAACAAACAACACATGCACCTTACAGGCATCCTAATTATAATCATCATTTTGACCAATGACATGGTCAAAATGAATATTCACAAAAGACTTATGTGGACATGCGAAAATATCAACATACCAAGCAACAATTGAGATGAATTGTCCCATAAAAAGCTCTTAGAGCTCCGTTAAAAATAGATCTAGGATGGACCACAGCAGATATTATGCAACAATTCTCTTAAGGAATCCGTAATTCATATTGGCTCATCTCCTCAAATGTCGCAAATACAAAAGGGAAAGAATTCCAAGACAACAAATTAAAATAAATGAGACATTAATGTCCAATACATCTTTGAGGACAAGGATTCCCTTAAGGGGAAGGCAATGTAACAAACATAAAATAATAATTAAATAACTATTATAGAATTAATAATAACTATTATATAATTAATAATAACTATTAAAATCAATATTAATTATTAATATTAATACATATTGATATAAATAATTAATAATTAATAATTAATAAATAGTTATTAGTAAACAATTCTAAAATGACGCATCCTTTCATGGATAGTATCCAAAGTGCCTTTATGATTAATATATATATGGCACTCACTTTGTAATCTGTCATCATATCTATTCTATCATCAATTTATATATTATTATGGCTTATTTAATATTCCAAGTCTTTTGGTAATATTATTTGTGTAAGCGAATAATTATTCGCTTCATGCCATATTTTACTACAGAGCATTGCATGGCCACTACTGTGCCATCTTTATTATATCTATGATGCCCAATATCGTGTCTGAGATCTCATGAGTTGACGGGACGAATTTTTTTGGAAGGAAGGAAGGAAACTCAGAATGAGAATTTGGCTACAATAATTTCCACTACGGCCATTTCTACATATGCATTATGCAATATTCATTCATCTCTAAAAAGCATCTAGAGAGCACCTCCAAGTCACAGACCTTTTTATTATTTTCTACTTCCTAGATATAAGTCTATGATATAAGCATATAGATCTAAATCCTAGATATAATATAAGTGAACTATAAACTATAAAAGATTTATTTTTCATAACAAAAGAAACGACATGTACTCATTTTGGAGAAACACGATTCATTGCAAGCATCAAGCAGAACTTTAGATAAAAATTTATCTCATCGATATTTTGAAAGAAGTACACGACTTGCTTTATCTTTATTCTCCATATCCAACAAAGAAAAAAGGACAAAAATAATGATATTCTCCATGGAAAGTCCCTAGAAAGTCACCAATACAAGTTGAGGAGAATTCAAATGGAATTCTAACACTTGTTGGTTCAAAAAAGAAAGATATTAGCATTCAGAAATAAATGGTTGCATGTAGAATTAGATAGTTGAACTTCTCCTTTAGGATACATTTGAGAAACTAAGGTTAGAGGTCATTGATTGAGTTTGCATGGTGATAGAACTACAATTCAGAGTTGCATACATGCTTTTTCAAAGAAAAATCAAAGTTTCTTTACAGAGTTCTACTATCTTCCTATAGTGAACTAAGAAAGTCTCTTCCTCGTCAACCAAGTAATAACAGGTTCGAGTTTGCCAGATATTCAAACCTTCAATTAGAGTATTTATTTCAAACAGCAGTTAAAGTTGAGTTTGGAAGGTAACAAGTCAGTAATTTAAAGTTGATTTTTCTGTAGAGGAGTTTCGGATTTGATTAGCGCACTGGTTTCCAACATCATAAGATAGTTACACTAGACTATGAGTATATCGCTAGATGAGGCTAGGTAGATGATAAGATCAGCTCGTGAAAAATGCAGGCACGCCTACAAGTGGTTAGATACAATCGCTCAATATACAGGTGGTTGGTGATTATTCAATAAATACTTAACCTTCCCTTTAATGCAATGAAACCATGCAACTTTTCAAAATATGCTTGATTTGCATATGTGTTTTTTATGGCAATTTGTAGTTGTTATCATCTAGGTCTAGCACTGGAATTTTATGTCACTTAACAACTGTATGATAGATTTATTTAATATTGTGAACAAATGTAGAAGTGTAGCATTTATTCTATTTCACCTTTTATTGCAGAAGAAAACAGCCGCTCTTCATTTGAACCGTGCAGTAAATGAAATTGACCTAAAATAGTGTTGATATCAATCATACGGTTAAGCAGCCCAACGATCAGCCAAGAGTGGAATTGAGCATATTCTCCAACTCACATTGATTAATTATAAGATTTTTCAAATTTCCCTATGTAATATCGTTGGTTCATAAGCACTCCCAAGATGTTTGCAGAAGGAGAGAATCCTCATAGGCATGCTCAAGGTGTCCATAGTTAATAGTTTCTAATGATCAGGTTCAACTGTTATACCCAAATCCTATCACCAACATGTGATGAGATCCTTAACACCTATGTTTTCCCTAAATCCCAAACTTGGATTGGAAACATGCTCTGTATGTCAATTCTACATAAAAAACCCTAGCACTGCTTTTTCCCTTTAGCTGATGAGTGGTACCTTGTTTAGCACCGCCTGAGTCCTATTATAGAGAAGCGGTGCCACCACATATGTGCTTTGTTCTTGAAGTGGTTCTTACCTACACCACTCTGTCATAAGGGTGTATAAGCGGTACCCTTGGTAAAAGGTGGAAAAAAAAAACTTCATGAAGCTTCTAGATCAAAAGCTTCATGGATAGCCTTATCCCTACTCACCTGTGTTGGTTGAGCTTGAGATCCCTCTTTGTAGGATCTCTTAGCCACCTCACCCACCAATATCTCAACCATACCTATCCATTTGAGTCTTATAAATACAAGCTCATATCCATGGTTGAAGGGGAGAACTGAATGGTAATGTTATGCTATTGAATTGACTACCTAGCCCAATCCATTTGAGAGCACAAGAGAGCAAGTTGGAGCTATCGGGGATGAGGTGTTTGTCTTGTGGAGGAGTTTTTCAACACTAAGGCAATAGTTGTAAGCTTCTTCATTGATTTCTTAAGGAAAAGTTGATTTCTGTCCCACATATCTGTTGTATTGATCTCACATGTATATGTTACTGGATTCCTTAGTCACTAGTATGAATGTGTAATGAATGTTCTAGTAGCTTTGATGTTCTTGTTTGTTTGACATGTTCTGCAAGTTCATAGGTTTGTCATCAGAGAATTATTCCAGGTGTTTCCAACATTCAAGGAATGTTTTCACCCTTTGTCGTTCACTTATTTGTTCTTGATCTGAACCATTTAGACTAGAGGAACAACTTCTGTCCACAGAAGGTGCAATATTCCTGACAACAAATTTGGCTATTCTACTGGGGAATAAAGTAAGTTTCAGTTGATCTAACCTTCCTTAGTCCTTTAACACTTGTCTGAATCCAGGCTCCAGTCTATAACTCTATTCAGTCAGATCTACCATCTGACTTGGTGAAATTTGGTTTGAAACTTTCAGATCTATTGAGATATGAACTACTTTGACTTTGCATGCTCTGTTTTATTGTTAATTCATCAATTTTTGTCTTGATTTGAACAATTTTTAACTTGAAATTTTGTTCTCTTTATGTTCTGGATTTATTGAGGGAACCACGCATGTGTTGTAGGCAATAAGCGGTGCCACCTCCTGAACCTTGTTAGCAATAGGCAGTTCCACCGCCTGAGTGCAGTGATCCAAAAGAGGTGCTCATCCAAAACCGCTATGTCAAATACCCCTCCAATGTGGTGCCATGTAGGCCTTGTTCCAGAACTTGATTTTTTGTGATCTTTTGCAAAAGTAGGGTTTTGCTTGCTTTCAGCCCTGCACTGTCAGGCTTGTTTGTATGAATTTGAATGCTCATGGTTGAAATTTTTGTGGTAAAACTTGTTTGATTGAAAGAATTCAAAAGATAAGTTAGGATTCTTGATTATTAGTTTGCTTTCATGCTTGATGGTTGTGATTCTGAAAGGAATTGTTCAAATCTTAGGTTTCAATTGGATCTATTTTCGTTTCATTTATAAAGACTAAAATAAAAACCACTTGATCATCATCTTGATTTCTTTTTTTCCATAGAGGACTTCTTTTTGCTTTTAAAAAGATTTTTTTTTTTGAGATTGGGTCATTATTTTTACTGAGCATAGGGCTCTAGATCTCTGATTAGCCTCATAAGATTTCAAGTTCCCTTTGTTCTTTTGTCTCTCTTGTATTATTACTATCTCATCAAAAGAAAAAATATTGTAGTTTTAAGTTAGATCTATCTATGTTTCAAAGAAAAATAAAAAAAATAGATTGCATATGCATGTAGAGTGCTTGTTGTTTTTCTTTTCGGAAAAGAGACTCTTACCCATCTGATTGCTTTCAAAAAGAAAAATTATTTTGGAATGTGTTTCTTGTCTTTGGATTTGATTTGTTAAAAGTAGTTTATTGGGAATTTTTGGTTTTCAAAACGAAAAGAAAATACTCTCTCTCCCCCTCGTAAGTAAGTATACCTCGAACAGTAAAGTGAAATATTTGCATCTACATATTTGCATGGTTTTACTTTTTCTGTCAAAATTCCAAGCATTCACCTAACCGTTCACTTTAAAATTAACAGTAGTTATAGGTTTAAAATTTACATAGAAATTTGAGTGATAGGCTAGAGAAGTGTTTGGGCATCATTAAGCGTAGGAGCTATCAGTACTTGTCCGCACTACATCCTGGGACTCGCACGGTTCTTCTACATACCGTCGGTATATCAAATGACCTTTCACATACCCTTGAGGTATATATAAAGGTACTTCACGTACTCGATTGTATATAGGAAGGCCCCTTGTGAATGGTTGTGCATTAGACAGTACTACTACCAATTTGAGCTCCCACGTACTTTGCGTATATCGAGAGACCCCACTAAGATACCCTATCCAAACCGATTTAATCTTTTGGTCGTCTTGGATTTACTTACGAAGCTCGTAAAGTCTTGATAATCCCGACTAGACTATCTGAAACCCCCCTGTCATTTAAGTTTGCTTATTTGTCCTGTAGCTTGAGTAGGAGAGCTTTTGGTGTGTTTTTACTAGTTTTGAAACCCTAGGTTAGATAGGAACTGTACAAACTGGCTGAATTGAGACGGTCCAGAAGAGTACAGGGCTTGCCACCTGATTTTACTCCTGCATCAGGAGAAGATCCTATGGAAGCTATCGACCAAGGAGCTGCTACCAACTCCCAAGTGGGAGAAAATGTGGTTGTAGAAAGCGGAGATCCATATTATTTGAATTGTCCTCCATTGGCTCAACAACCTTCTAGGGGTAATACTTCTTTCCATTCTCCCATAGAAGGCCATGTTGATGATACTACCCATCTAGATTATGGTCCCAATGCTCCATTTTGGGATACCTCTATGGGACAATCCATTGCTTCGTTTGGAACCCGTCCAGACTCTTCCAAAGAAATTTCACCAAATGAAGAAGAATGTAGACAATAACGGGAAGCTATTTTCCATGCAAGAGACCTTGAGAAGAAAATAGATAACATATTTGGTACACCACCACCTCTCTTGGCAGTTTTTCCTTGTAATACGGACTCTTGGCCTGCGGGATATTGCTCACTTGCTGATTCTATAAAACCTATTAAACCTATTCTAGATCGCACTGTGACTCCACATAATCTAGGTTAAACCAGCAACCCCACAACCTCCCATATTATGTTTGTTCCAAATCCTCTCAGGTCTTCCTCACCTAAGAAATAGCATTCAATTCCTGTTTCATCAACACCTTCTAGTGTCGGGGGGCAACCCTCGGCACAACCTATGTTACCTATCACTGGAGTTGTATCTAGTAATGGACAGACCTCTAGTATAGAGAAATCTACATTCTATGTCCCTCCTACCCATACGAATGTGGTTAAGCCCCCATCTAGTTCAAGTCAGCCCTTAGGGGCACAACCTGTAAGCAATCAAACCTCTTGGGGGTATGGTTACACAGAAAATCAAGTACATGTAAGGAATATAAATTACCAACCCACCCCTACAAGAATTCCTTATGCTGGAATTCCATATCCTGGTAATACTTTCACTCCATGGGGAAAACCTAACTGGTCCTACATGCCAGCTGTGGGAGGGATACCTATACATACTATGGGGGGTGCCAGAGCACCACCTTATGGAGGTCCTCCCTCTGGGGAACCTAATGGTCCTGGAGGGACTCGCGAATTCCCTCCTTATGGTACTAATGGTCCTTTTGGTGCTGGGGGGCATAGTGGCTTTCCTCCTAATGGTCCCGAACGGTCCGGTGGCCTTCCTCCTAGTAGTTCTGGAGGATCTGGAGGTTTTCCTCCCTGGGGTCCTAGAGGGTCTGGTGGTCCTCCTCCTAGTGGCCCAGGTGTCCTGGTGGTCTCGACGGTCCTAGTGGTCCTCCTCCTGGAAGATCTAGTGGTCCTAATGGTCTCGATCCTGGAAATCAATCCCCTACGGTTGGATCTTTCGGTGTTTCTTCATCACAACAGCCATTTCAACAACCTATATATCAGTCTACTTACGGTCCTACTGGTACTTATATGACCTATCAATAATATGAGTACGTACAACCTAATCTCCAGTTACCTTTCCTAGCAACTTTGGACTTGCCCGATTTGTCCAAGTTGATTAATGATCCCATTTGACATAACCCCTCGTGGCCTTCCATTCTGGTAAAGTTACCATCGGACATTCCAAAATTTGATGGGAAGCAGGGAGATGATCCAAAAAACCATTTCATGACATTCCATTTGTGGTGTTCTTCAAACTCCCTAATGAATGATTCATTTCATTTAAGACTCTTCTAGTGAACTTTGACCAGTACTACCATGAAATGGTACATTGAACTTCCACAACATTCATTTGTGGATTTTGGTTCTTTGGCAACTGTCTTTCTTACACACTTTCAGCTTCCTATCTGCTATGAAACGGGTACAGATATCTTAACTTCTCTATGTCAGAACACCTCGACACACATATCAGACCATATCCATGAGTAGAGAAGGTGGAGAAGACTTATTAAGGCTCCTATCCCAGATCTATTGTTAGCTGATTGGTTTAATAAATATTTGTTGCCTCCAATCACCCTAAATGTGGCTATGGGTGATTCCATTACCAAAGATCAATCCATTAGTCAAGCCCAATATCTGGACTTGGTATATTCCCAGTCCAAAATGTTGTATGAATTGATCCCTCAAGCTCCTCGCCCAAGCATTGATCCTGCCAAGCCACCGGTAGAAACCCTTGTTGATGGGATTGTTGGTTCAATCCAATCCCTTCCAATAGGAAAACCTACTAACCAACCCCATAATTCTACCCCTACTCCTTCAACTCCCAAGGTTTCCACTGAAGTAAATTCCATTCAAAGTAAAGAAACGCCCGGCAACAATAAAAATAAAGGTAAAGCAAAAAACAAAAAACTTGGAAACCTGCAGGAGAATCCAAAACCAACCACCAACGAGAATGCTAAAGGGTAAAGAAAAGTCAAATATCCATGTCTACTATGCATAGGTGACCACTTCACAAAGGATTTCCCTCGTCGTGAAGAAATTAACCAATTTCTAAAAACTAATCCCATGCCAGTAGTTCTCACGGATCCTTTTTCCTCTCAACAACAGCTGATAGACCAAATGTCTAATCAAGTAAATTGTAGTTCCTTAGAGGAAGTTCGCATGATGTCCTTGGACACTATTAATTTGCAAACTCGAAGTCAGAGTTATGACAAACCCACAGACAAGAAAGAAGACAATTCTTCTTCATGAAAATCTCCCTCTACTGGTTCTCTCGAGTCTTCATCTACTAGTCCCCTAACCATCGATAAACCTAATCTCAACATGGTTTTGCATCCACCCAAGAGTGTTCTTAGGAAGGATGTCTTTAACCCTAATGCCTGAGCTGCCCAGTTTTATAATGTAGTTGAAGATCTTGCTCAGGCACCATGTGCAATGTCTACCTTGGAAGTACTCCAAAAACTTGTTAACCACGTTAGGAGCTTTAGACCCGGACAACACTAATTTGATTCACTTTAATGTCAAGAACTATAATTCTAGGCTACCTCACAAACTTGCTTTCCAAATCATAATGAAAGTACTCAAAAAAAAGGTCTTTATAACTGTCTTAGACGAAGGAGCTTCAACTTCAGTTTTGTCCCTGTCTTGTTGGAAAGCTATTGGCTTTCCCAATCTTGTAACATCACCAATGACTCTGAAATCCTTTGATGGATGAGGTTTCCAACCCCATGGTCTCATACCATCACTTTCATTTGAGCTTGGGGGAAAAACTATTTCCATTTAAGTGGAAGTAGTATATGCCATGTTAAACTACAACCTCCTATTAGGAAGAAATTGGTTTTTATGCCATGACTATTGTTGCTTCAATAGTATTTTGAACCATCCAATTTCTGCATCTAGGGAGGATTGTAATCATTGAACAGCTCGATTTCTATACACCAGATGTTACCACCCCTACAACTAATAACATCCCTATATAGGGTAGTCCCCTCTTCCTTACCAGTCGATTGGGGTAGGCATGTTGAAGGATTCTTCCCTTATGGGGATTTTTTCATCAAACCATCCTAACACAGAAATGGAAACAGTAAATATGATTTCTTCACTTGATTATGATCCAAAGGGAAAACAAATTGTTGAGTCCACCTCATTGAGTTCACAGAAAGCAATGTACAATGTTATCCAAACCCTTTCTGATGACCACACTAATGACTTTCATCTAGTGCCTTTGGATCCTTACCATTTTCTCTACTGGTTAGAACCCTCTCTTCCTACTCTGGATTATCTCTCCCAGTCTTTTCCCTCTGAAGAGTCCATTATGGAGATCATGAGTATGAATGAACCTATATGGGAGGATCATCACCATAGATCCTTGTTCCTCCCCAACACCAGTGTAGTAGACCATGATTTTGCATCCCTTTTTACTACTGATATTGTCAAAACCCCTCAAACTCCTATATTGTTGCAAAACATGAATTTTGAAGGAAACCTATGCAACATTACTCAAACAAATCCAATTGACATATCAGTCAAACCTAGCACCCTTGAGCATGTTCATGTTGGGAAGAACTGCTCAGCAGAAGAATCTAAAGCATATAGATCACTTTTCAAAGAATTTTGAGATGTATTTTCCTGGTGCTATGAAGAAATTCCTGGGATAGACCCATCCATTGTGGTTCAAAAAATAAAAACCTATCCCACTACAAAACCTATTAGGAAAAAACTGAGACAAGTCCATCCACGAAAAGCCGCATCTATCAAAGCTGAAATAGAAAAGCTTCAAAAAGAAGAGTTTATTTATCCCATACCCCTAATAGAATGGCTATCAAACATCATCCTTGTCAATAAAAAGTAGGGAACCATTAGAGTCTGCATCGATTTCATATATTTGAACAAAGATTGTCCCAAAGACAACTTTCCCACTCCACATATTGACTAGATTATCGACAACTATGGCGGAAGTGTCATCTTCTCGTTTATGGATGGCTTTTTGGGTTATAACCAGATTGAGATTTTACCCACCGATTAGCACAAGACAAAATTTATTTTCACATGGGGAACCTTTCCATATAGGAAGTTACCATTTGGCCTGAAAAACACTGGATCCACTTTCCAGCGTGCTATGTCCTATGCGTTTCATGATATAAAACATATTTTAGAACCGTACCTTGATGACCTCCCAACTCATTCATAGTGACGGAAGTACCACCCTATTCATCTTAGAGATATTTTCCTAAGATACGGTCATTATAACATACAGCTCAATCCTCATAAATGTGTTTTTTGCATTGAGACAGGATGCCTGTTAGGTTTTGTGGTTTCTAAGGATGGCGTCTAGATAGATCCATTGAAAATTGCTGCTATTATATCCCTACCAGCCCCAACCAACCTTCTAGAACTCCAAATTTTGCAAGGGAAGGAAAAATTCCTCCACCATTTCGTTTGCAATTTTGCAAAGAAAACATATGCTTATATGTGTCTCCTCAAGAAGGACACTCCATTATTTTAGGATGATCAAGCCCAACAGGCCTTTGATAATCTCAAACACGATCTGACTCACTCACCCATGATACACCACCCAGATTATTCAAAGGATTTTCTCTTATACATTGTTTCCTCCACTACTACCATCACTATGGTCTTGGTGCAGGAAAATCCCAACGGTCAGGAGCACATGATCTACAATGCTAGCAAGAATCTCATGGATTCTGAAACTTGATACTCATGCATGGAGAAATTATCATTGGACATGGTCATTACTATACAGAAATTTTGTCACTACATTTTGCTCTGCACAGCCACTGTTTTGGCAAACCAGAACCTTATGTATTACATCCTGACTCGTCAAGTGCTTGGGGGAAAATATTCCTAATGGATAGTCATCCTACAATATTTTGATCTAGAATTTGCAAAAGCTACGTCAAAGAAATCCTTGGTCTTTGTTGAGCTCGTGTGTGATATTCCCTGTGCTTCGACGAAATCTGATCCCAGTGATTCATTCCCGGATGAATCCTTGTTCCTCATAAGCACTACTGACCCATGGTATGGATATTTTCTCATTTATTTCCAGACACAGAGACTTCATCCCACTGTATCCCATGAAAATCGCCGCCATATCCATCACCACAAAAAATACTACCTCATATTGAATGACACTTTGTATAGACGTGGTATCGATTCCATTCTTCGATGACGCCTTACCCATGAGGAAGATGAACAATTTTTGAATGAATTCCACTCTAGATCATGTGGCGGTCATCTATCTAGGATGGTTACAGCCCAGAAAATCCTTCACGCCAGTTATTTCTGGCCTTCAATATTTAAAGATTGTCATGAGCCTGTTATGAAATTCCCACCCTGCCAACATTTTTATCCTAAAAAGCGCACCCACCCTACTCCGTTACACCCCATCATTATCGTTGTCCCTTTCGCCAAATGGGGGATCGATTAAATTCATTGTAAGCCTACCTCAGCCAAGGGGCATGGTTACACCATAGTAGCCGTTGATTATTTTATGAAATGGGATGAGGCTATGCCTACATATGAAGAGGATGGTAATACTACCACTCTCTTCCTGTTCAATCATGTGATAGAAATATTCGGAGTCCCGCAGTCCATAGTTACAGATCACGGACCACATTTCTGTAATCAAATGATGGAGGAATTAAGTGCCAAGCTAAGTTTTCTTCATGAAAAATCGACACCCTATTATCTGCAAGCTAATGGTCAAGTCGAGGCCATTAACAAAGTTTTGAAAACAATGCTGCATTGGATGGTTGGAGACCATAAATCCAACCGGCACCATATTCTTTTCTCCGCTCTTTGGGCTTACAGTACTTCAGTGAAAACAGCTACTAGTTTTACACCCTTCCAGCTTGTCTATGGACTAGAAGCTGTCTTTCCTATTCAATGTCAAATTCCATCCCTAAAACTTTCCATCGAGCTTCTCCCAGACACTTTTGCAGAGGAAGAAATATTTCTCTACTTGAACAACCTTGATGAAACTAGAAGAGATGTTGCCTTAGCCAATGAGGCACACATGAAATGCGTCAAGGTGCAGTATGACAAGTCTATCCAACCTCATGCCTTTAACGAAGGTGACCTAGTTTTAACCTATGACCAGAGACATGACAAACTAGGGAAAGGGAATTTCGAATCCATGTGGTACAGTCCTTTTGTATTTCCAAAGTTCTAGAGAAAGGGGCCTATGAGCTCGTGGGCTATGATGGAATCCCCTTAGGACAACCTTGCAATGGGTTGTACCTGAAGAGGTACTATGCCTATATATTTCTTGTATAGTACGTTGTATATATGTATATTACTTGAATTTTTAGTGTGCTTAAGTATTTTCAATATGGTTTTGAGTTTAGTGTCTGTATCTATTTATACCATGTTTTGGTCATGCAAAGCAGATGGATTTCTACAGCTTCACTGATGGTACTTTCCACCACACCTTGGATCTTGCCTTAGCTGCTTGGGTTCTCTATTCCCTAGCACATGATTTGGTCAGTTTAGGAGCAGTTTGTATTGGTCCCGCTACCAACAATATCGTCGAGTATCAAATAGTCATAGGTATTCTGACT
Source organism: Pseudotsuga menziesii (assembly GCA_001517045.1). Classification (NCBI taxonomy): domain Eukaryota; kingdom Viridiplantae; phylum Streptophyta; class Pinopsida; order Pinales; family Pinaceae; genus Pseudotsuga; species Pseudotsuga menziesii. The sequence goes on along the minus strand of LPNX011077271.1, from coordinate 49,990 downwards.
GAAGCTTCCTCCCAATATGTTCATAACTTGGTAGTTTTGATGGACTCGCAACTAGTGGTTTGTCATTTAAACCATGTCTATACTATCAGGAATCCCATGCTTCTCTGTCTCTTATTGGAGAGGCCATTTGAAGCTATTACCTATAGGCATATCCCTAGGGAAGACAATGCAGTGCCGACTCATTGGAAAATTACATCCTAGACTGGCATATTACCCATTCATGACGTAGAAATCAAACATGGTTCACTATAAATAAACTATAAAAGACACATAAAACTCATGTAAATACATTTTCCATTTGAGACATAAAAACACTAAAAGTAGAAGTCCGTATATATATATAGTGTTTTACAAAAAATAGGTCACGAGACCTCATCTAAAGCACTCAGGATTTCAGGAAAAATATCATCATACAAAAATTTTGAAGCTATATATCATCTTTTAGTAATACATCATGCGGCATATCATCTAGTAATGCTCATGGTGACACATGACCACCCGAGCTACTCGACGTAGCATTTTACTAAAGCGACCTGGGACTCCTACAGTGGGCCTCTGGTACCTCAGTGGGAGGTCATCGATCGAGGCATCTGGTATGTCCATAGTTAACCTCTTGAGGTTCTCCTCTAGATCCCCCATCACATCATCACCCTATGGGGCAAAATGAGCTCCTAATCGCCTATCCAGTGGGTAGGCTCCCCCAAGTTGTGCTGCTCTGATGTCTACATGAAAAAATTTAAGTCTCATTACTACACAAAAAATATAAAACATTAAAACATAAAAACATAATCGCCATTTTAGAAGTTTTTTTTCTTACCAATGTTGCCCCACTGTGCACCAGGTGGAAGCGGTAGATCAAGGTCACCCCTAAAATCAGTACCCACGTATGTGTAGTCCTCAACCAAGAGGAGCTGGTCTCTCAGAAATAGAAAAAATTGGTCTCCAAAATTCACCTTTCCCTTACCTTCTCCTGTTTAGGCCATGACCTGAACCCACCTCAACTCTGTGAATACTACTTGGGGTCTCAATTGGGGGACTCGCTCAAAAAAGAAACGTGCTAAAATGGATCTGAACTGAACTAATTGAACTCTCCCTGCTAACACTTAGTCAACTGGTCTTTGAAAATCAGTAGTAATGCCTCCACCCAGTTGAATACTGTGGGTGCCATAGCCTCTATAGCATAGAGCATGTGCACTCTAGAAGCCTTATGGGCCCCTTATCTCCTTGCTAACCTCTGCATGGTAAATAATACCATGCGAAGTGGGCCATCCACCACTACTTTGATGGGAATTTTATTCCCTGATGTTCTAGTCCTGGGAATACAATGGCAATTTATTAATTCCTGGGTGGTGATGTCCCCTCCATGGGAATTAGTTAATGAGATGGGAGCACCTCGTCTTGATAAGATTGTCAAGAAGTAGATATCTTCTACTTCAATTTTCAACACAGGAGCACCCACCTCAAAGTATTGTTGCTCTGGATTCCACATGTGGATGATATGTTCCAGTAAACATTCATGTGACACCATGCTAGGTGTGCAAAATAATTTTATAAGGCCACATTTTCTCAACACGGCTATACATCCTGCATTTAATTTGACATATGCATCATCATCATCATGTTTCCTCTCTTTCCAAATAACCATTTTTCACCAATGGAAATCTACCAAAAACAATCATAAGGCCAATTAGAAACATCATCAACCATTTAAATCATTAGAAATCATCTATTTTTCCTTGCATATGTGTTTTTCTTTACCCATGGTTGGCACTGCTTGATTCTACAGAGGATAGGCTATGGCACCACCTGAGTGAAGTGTTTCAGGCACGGTTCCTGCAGGGTACCGCTTATCCCGCAAGAGATAAGAGCGGTGCCCACATTTAGGGTTTTAGGGCTCGCTCAAGCTGCCCAAAATGCCCCCAAAAATAAAAAATGAGAACATAAAATGAAAGAGCAAGGTTCAAGATTTCACCTAGAACTGACGATGCGTAAATATGATGGTAGACACTCCCAGAATCACCAACTAAAAATCTGGCCAAGAAACTTTTCCAAAGCCTCTCCACTATTGGTAAATGGTAAAATGTTTTGTTTTTTACTATTTACATAACTTTTATGAGCATTATAGGTTTTGGCATGTCATAGTTTTGTTTTAAAATCATTTATTACAAGAAAACTATTAGTCATGATCCTTTAATTTTGTTTATTGGAGAGTTTAACAATTGTTGCAGGATAAAGAGTGGTAGAAGTGAAAGTTTTGGGGAGTTTGTTTTTGACTTTTTTGTACTACCATAAAATGGAAAAAGTCTTTTGAGCATTTATTTTGACACTTTTTTCATGCTCTCCAAACTTAGCATCAAAGTTCTGAGTCCTGTTCTGACTCTTTTTAGAATCGTAAAATCCCTCATCGTGAAAAGACACCTAGTGGAGTCTTCTTTAAACTCTTTTCAGGCTCCTTAAATATGAAAATATTGTCGAGCGATCTTGTCTTCTTCACGCTCGTTAAAGCACTTAAAGAGTCATTCATTTGATGGTAGGTTATCACTTTTTTGGTTCAAATGAACTATTTACGGAAAATGACCCTGTGGAGTCTTCTTCCATGGTCGTTCAGACTCTCTAAACATGAACGATACCGAGTTAACTTTCATTGGACTCATTAAATTAAATAGTGAGAGACCCTATTTTTGGAATGAACCTCTCCTCTCTCGGGTTCGTAAAACATATGAGTTTGGACTTTTCTTCGGATGAGCTACAACAAGTTTTTGTTACCCTCTTTGAACTCATAAAAATGAAAAGAGGCACTCATCAGCCATGATGGGAAAATTAAGGGAAGGGAATCATTTTGCAAATAAATGGCAGTTTGTCATTACATTTGGATGTGGCATTTATCTACATATCATTTCAGTCAATTGGGTTGTCAGCTGATTTCCAAGGCGATCCACTTTCATGAGTCATGTCACTCCTTTGGGTCTTTCAAAAGAATGCATTTTCCACTTTCGCATTGTGTGTCTGTCTAGTCTAGTCATGTTGCCGAATCTTTTGTCGTACCACCCGATGGTAGAAAGAAGTTTAACTCTGTAGTCAAAACATCCTTTGTGTCAGTATTTTTGAGTCAGTCTTATGGTTACCTCATTCACATCATTCTAGAACTTTGTTCCGAGTTTCATGTCATCGATGTGGGATTCATCATGGCCCTCCTTCGACAAGACTATTCCTGTCGACATCATCTCATCATCCAGGAAATAGTCTTAGAAACAAATTTAGTACCTTGAGATCTGTATCCCTCAATGACAGATTCTCTCGCTCTCAACATAGGTTCACATCATTGACCTTTGGTCGATAGAATCGACTGGGTGTTCGACATCAATAAATCTATTCACACTCAGTAGATTGTACTAGGGTACCTTGGGAATCATTGACATTAATGGTGATCTCCCTCGCACTTGTTAACGGTTCACATCATTGGTCGGTAATCAAGTGGCTTCTACCATGTTTGACTTCATAACATTTTAATCACATGGATAGAATCATACTTTGTGGAAAAGAAGACGAAGACCCTAGGTACTTGTTTAGCACTCATTTCTTTCCCCAGGTTGCGATGGATTTTTGTATATCAAGCATGGATCCACATTTGTATGGTCGTGGCCATGCTCAAATTTGCATCTGTATGACACGGATATACATTGTATGTCTGGTAGCTATGTCCAAGTTTGAGTCCTTTATCACATGGATCTATGTTGTATTCTAGTAGCCATGGTTATTTATTCCTCTCATGGATCTACCTTGTATTGGTATACAGCCATGAGTTGGTTACATTTTTCTATAAGTGTATAAGTGATTCTTACCTAGACCGCTCTGTCATAAGGGTGTATAAGCAGTACCCTTGGTAAAAGGTGAAAAAAAGAAGCTTCATGAAGCTTCTAGATCAAAAGCTTTGTGGATTTCCTTATCCCTACTCACCTGTGTTGGTTGAGCTTGAGATCCCTCTTTGTAGGATCTCTTAGCCACCTCACCCACCAATCTCTCAACCATACCTATCCATTTGAGTCTTATAAATACAAGCTCATATCCATGGTTGAAGGGGAGAACTGAATGGCAATGTTATCCTATTGAATTGACTACCTTACCCAATCCATTTGAGAGCACATGAGAGAAAGTTGGAGCTATCATGGATGAGGTGTTTGTCTTTTGGAGGAGTTTGTCAACACTAAGGAAATGGTTGTAAGCTTCTTCATTGATTTCTTAATGCAAAGCTGATTTCCGTCCCACATATCTGTTGTATTGATCTTACATGTATATGTTACTCGATTCCTTAGTCACTAGTATGAATGTGTAAATAATGTTCTGGTAGCTTTGATGTTCTTGTTTGTTTGAAATGTTCTATAGGTACACAGGTTCATCATCAAAGCATTATTCTAGGTGTTTACGACATTCAGGGAAGGTTTTCACCCATTATCGTTCACTTATTTGTTCTGGATCTGAACCATTCAGACCAAAGGAACAAATTCTATCCGCAGAAGGTGCAATATTCCTGACAACATCAACAACACTTATGGGATACATTGATGACTACAAGGTATCTCAAGTCGTGGCAGCGAGAGAATCAATTTGTGAGGATCGATTGTTGGTAATTCACAATTTTCTTTCAAAAGCTGTGAAAATTTTTATGCTCATAAATGGCATTAGGAACGATATCAACGGGTGATGTTGTGGATATTGCAGGAGACGATGGAATGTTGAAATATGTGCAAATAGCTAGGGTTTTCGGAAATTTTATTAATGTGTTTTGTTTTATTTCATTTTTAATTTATTCATTTTTTCTAAATTTTTGGAGGTTCCAGCCTGTACAAATCAAAAGATAGATTTTTTTTGTACATATTAGAAGGATAGGCTGAAAGATAATTTGAAACATAGGTTGAAGGATGTGTCGTTTGATTTTCTATTTCAATTTTTATTATATCTGTTATTTTATTATATATATATTTAAATTTGCAGGTTTTGTTGAAAAATTATTATCTAGATATATTAATGTTTAATTTTTAATATTTTTTTTTAATGTTTATTATTTAAATTTTAAAATGTTTTAATGTTTATGTTTGCAGCTCTTAAAATTTTTATAATTTTATTTCTAAAATTTTAGGAAAAATAACACTTAGAAAACTAATAAAGAACTGTGGTTATGTTACATAAGTCCTAATTGTTTTAGAAAATAAAGTTATTTAAAAATGAAAGTTTTGTTTGTATTTTATTTTTTAAACATAAAACCTAAAATGTAAAGAAATGTAAAATTAAATCTTTTATGAATTATTTTTTCTTAAGAATTCTTATAAAATTTAAAACTAAAACTAGAAATAAAACAAAGAAATATTTTTGTGTTTTTTTTTATTCATTTATTTTTTCAAATTATTCCTAGTGCAAAATTTTAATTCCAAACTAAAAAGTATCATAAAAGCAAAGTTGAAACTAAAACCTACCTTCTCTATTTTAATTAAAATTTACAATCATCTAAGTGTAATGAAATTGCCAATGTACCATCTATCTAACAAAAGGAAATAAAGATTAAGATTTAATTTTGAAAAACTAAATCTAGAATTTGCTATAATATGGAAAATTAAACACTGAAAATGAAAATTAATAAAATAAAAGTGAAAACAAAATCAATCTAACCTAGTACTTACTTGAAAACATAGTTAGATGCAGCATTTGTTTGCATGATATTATTCATGACTTTGATCACTCGAGATCCCTTCTTCATCCTTCTCAATTTTCTTCTCACATAATTGCTCCTCATATGATGTGCATAATTCTTCAAATGTTGATTCTTCTTTTACTTCAAGAGTAGTAAATATTTTAGCTACTATTAAGATCTCCTCTTCTTGAGAAGAGGAGATCCCTGCTTCTGCTAGGATCTGGGCAAGCTGCTCTAGGCTTATCCTCATCCTAAAATTATTTTACTGGAATCAAATCAAGTAATAGAAAAAAAGCGAGTACATGAGAAGCACAAAAAAGCAGCACAAAATGGGTGCAAAAACAAAAATAAAAAGGGTGCAAAAAAATTTGTACAAAACAAAAAATGAATAGATACAGAGTTAGAAGCAAGTTAGTATGAAATAAAGGCTAGCCCAAAAATAAAAGAAAACCAAACTTTACACTACAAAATTTTAAAAGATAACTTGCATAAAAACAAACTCGCATTTGCACAAAATGAACGAACACTCTTGCAGGAAAAGTAAATACTTTGCAGAAAAATAAACACGCTTGTAGAAACAACAAGGCTTTGGGGTAACCCACTAAAGTGGATGCGTCTGGCTATTACACCATGGGAATTACGAAAATTCCATAGTGAAGTCATCCTTGCATCTTACCATTTCTCCTTCCCCTTTCTATGTAAAAATAACGAACTATCTACCTATCTAAACTCTGATCCCTTTTAGCACCTCCTCGACAACGGCACCAAAATGTTGGTGAAAAATATTAAACAAATTATAACATATATCCAACGATTTAATTGTCAACCTGGAGAGAGCGTAAACTTGTGAGGTACTGACAAAATATATGCAGTGGCAGAGTATTGCTAATTGAAATTGAATTAAACTCGCAAAAACAGGAAATGACATGAAAAGAAAACTAATCTAGAAAAGTAGGAAATTGCATGAAATAAATCTAATCTAAGGAAGCATAAGATTGCATGAAATAAACTGATATAAAAAAATCAATATTAACTTGTGAGTTCATGATAAATCTATGCTGACAATTCATAAGAAAGAAATCATGAAAAATCTATATTAACGACTCATAAGAAAGAAATCGAAATTAACATGAGAGGGTAAAGGGATTTGCATTAAGAATCATCTCCATTACATAATAATCAAAATCCACTCTATGTCTAACTCTCAAAAGATCTATACTATTCTCTACTTCCACACCACTAGAAAGGCCTCTAACAAAATGACGAGAGAGCCCTCTTATTTATACATGAATTCAAGATAACTAATCATAATTGCAGATCCACTATTCTCTCAAATTATCCCTCAAATTCCTCAACAAATCCACTTTCCTCTCAACTTATCCCTTCAAATCCTCCAACAAATATTGGATGAGATATTCTCTCCACATTTCCATGATCTTCTCCTTGAAATTAGCCCACATCTTGAAGATGAAATTCGAATTTGAGGCTAGGTGGTGAGTTTTGAGCTTGTTAAAGTCTTCAAATACACCTATAAGCATCACCAAACTCATCCAACTTTAAAGTATAATGAAAATATGTTATTTTTCTCAATAATTAACCACAAATACACTCAAAATAATCAAAAATAAATGATTTGGAAAATAACAAGGTAACCCATATTTAGTCATGAAAATGATGGATATTAATGGTTTTATGGAAAGATAAAATACGAATAAGGTGATAAATGACATGTGAAAGATGAATAAATTGTGATATTTTTGTGGCTCAATAGGGTGGTCCTTGCTACTTGACCCACCATATCAACTCCTTTGATGTTCCAAGCTTTACTTACATTCCCAATCTCATGCGGACAGTTCCTACAAATGTGGTTTCCTCCACATCCCCAACATTGAATTGGTTCTCTTAGCTCCTTTGGATCTCTTGGATTTTCTCCCATCATTCTAGCTAGCTTAGTCACAGCTTGTGATGGATGCATTTGATAATTTCGAAGGAGAGAGGGTTTGAAACCTTTCTTTCTTTGGTCAAACTTCTCATTCCTCTTGTCCTTCCATGCTTTACGGAAATCAGGTTTGATTTTGTTTTGATCATAACAATACTTGTCCTTCCATATTACCTCTTCTGTAGTTTGAGGTTCATCAAACTCGATCATGTATTTATATGAATAAGGTATCCCACTCAGAAAAAACTGAATTTTCACTTTATCATTTTGGATATACTTGACATACCTCAGCGATTTCAAGAATTTGGTTACATATTCTTCCACGGTCATCTTTCCCAATATCAACTCATGGAAGTCTTTAATCTTGTCGTCATAGTACCTATCAGAGAGGTACTTCTACTTGAAATACTTCTTGACCTGCTTCCACATGATTTTTTAGTCATTGATCTTCTTTAGTTTCTTGAGGTTCTCCCACCATAATGATGCTCTTCCATTAAAATTGAATATGGCTACCCTTTCCTTCATATTTCCCAAGTAGTCTTAGATTTGGAAATATTTTCTCATCCCAAGAAGCCAAACTTTAGCTTCTTGACCATATTTTATCTCACCACTAAAGTTAGGAGGACTTTCCTTCTTAAATTCATCACGTGAACTGTTCTGGTAATGCCTCTTCCTCTTATTCTTGTTAGATGGAGATCTTGAACCCCTAGTGGATCCTTCAGAGTTAGATGATCCACTAGAAGACCTTTTTCTTATTCTAGTACTACTCCTACTTCCTTCTAGATTTACTTCCCGATGCCCAGATTTTATCTTCGTTTGGATGTCTATCAAACTCTGCAGCATGGTTGTATTCAGTTGATTTTGCTCTTCCTTATATTTAATCATTCTTTCATTGTCTTCTCTGTAACTTTGCAATTCCACCCTTAGGATTCTCATGGTGGTTGCAATATCTAGGGGAGTCTCTTGTTATCTTCTTCCATTGGATTATGTTTCAACATTCCCAACTCGAATTTTCCCCCCCATAGCATATTCCTAGAGCTCATAGGGATCTTGTGCACCATTCATGTTGTTGATTCTCATGGTCGGGCCAGAACCAACTTTTCCAAACTGCAATATGACTCTGAAAAAATGTGTTAATAAAAATATTGTTAGTTATGTAACAATGGTGTTGTATCCAATAGATCTGAAAACTATTCACTTGGCCCATATAGGCCTAATGTTGAAACTAGTAGCTCTGAAAACTATTTACTTGTCCCATCTAGGCCCAATGTTGTAACCAATAGCTCTGATACCACACTGTCACATCCCCTCCCCTCTACATTAGCATATAAGGGAGGAGCGTGACTCCACTGCTTGCTTTGATACCACACTGTCACGTCCCCTCCCCTTTACATTAGCATATAAGGGATGAGCATGACTCCATCGCTCACTTGGATACCATGATGTCCATGTACCCATGTGCCCATACACCTGACTGATATGAGTAATAATTTAAAACTTATTATTTATTCCTCTTTAAACACATTCATGGGACATGTACATCCTTTAACATTCATGCTTAAGCATAAACACCACGATAATAGTTGTTCCGCAACTCACATATACACTCTGCAACTAGAAAATCTATTTCTACACTTAAACTGACTTTTCCAAATTTCGCCTTCGGTCTTCGGACTTTAGAAATCCTGAGATGTGGTTTGCTCACTTGTCACTTTTCCACTTTTCTACTTTCGAACTTTCAACTTTCAACATCTAAATTCGAGTAGCAGAAACTCAAATATCTTACCTTTACCTTTGGATCTCTGATTTCTTCCTTTGTCCTTTCACATTCCATGGGAAGACTCTGGTGTGTGGAAATCCTAAAATCAGTTACACTTTCCTTTTTCCTTTCCACTTTCTGCCTTCCGCCTTCTGCATTCCATGAGTGGATTCCAGGTTGTGGAAAACCAACCAAACAATACCTTTACTTGTTCACTTTCTGATTTCCGCCTTTCACCTTTTGCATTCCATAGGTGGATTTCGAATCATGGAAAACTAACACTTGGCCTCATTTCTCTTTCTGTTTTTCTAATTTCTTCCTTTCACAATGGGCTCTGGGTGCAGAAATATACACTTTACCTTGTCTTTTCCCAATTTCCCTTCCTTCGGACTTTTGACTTCAGACTTCCATAGGAGGATCCCAAAGTGCGGAAAAACACATCTTACCTTAAGATATCCTCATGTTTTACTCTCTGGACAAGTATCTAACGACCATTATCGTAAACAAAATGCAGTGGAAAATACAAGGCATATACAGATGCAAAATGCAGGGACATTTTACAATAGTAAACTCTAATTAAATATTTAATAAGCATCCAACATAATTAGTACATTCATAGAGAAATACATTACAGAAATAATACAACAGAGAATACTTATCTTGAAGATGAAGTTGTCCTGCAACTAGCTATGTCGCTACAACATTCCACCCAACCATAGGCTAGTTGTGTTCATTAATCTCTCAACACAACTGCCACTCCCGAGCTGGGCATGATTTCCACAAGGAACTAGGGAACAACAGGCTCACATAGAGACATAACACATCAAAACACAGTCAATCCAACCTACAATTGGGTTTATCAGACTATCCATCCAAGGATCACACATGGCCAAATGCACATCAAGACATAGCCAAGCCAAAAAATCGTTGGGTTTATCAGGATGCTAAGGCACTGGAAAGGAATAATTGCTTAGATAGTGATCTCATTCACAGAGCTAGGGACACCTCCACAAGATCTATCTGGCCTGGCATCCACAATACCTACATACCCAACATAAGGAAGTATCCCCTTCTTTGCTACATAGTCCCTCAGGCCATACCTTTCCTTCAAGTGCTCTTCAGGGTGTGCATAAAATATTCACTAACCACTCTTATATTTTCATGAGGTTCCTCTCTACACTAAGTTTACCAAGCCAATTTTGCATCTCTTCAACTCCTAAGTCTTGTATACAGTTCAAACCCAAACTAGGGCACATAGAATAGTATACTATAAGGAGACACAACAATGCAGGGATCCACTGTGTAACATAGAAAACCAGGGTTCCACACCACTTTGTAGTTTAGGAGAAAACAAGTTTTCACTTATACACAAGATACCATGGTTCCATACCACTCTGTAACATAGAAAACACTGCAGAAACATGTAGAAATACTCTTCTAGCTCTCGTTGCAGCTATGAAAAATAAACAATTTGTTTTTCAACTCAGGATAGTGAATAACATAATAATCAAAATGGAGTGGAAGAATTACCAAAACGTTCTGGGAAACTTAGGAAAGATGGACTAGGCATGCATTCATGTGATTTCTTGCTTCAAAATTAGGAATGCAACTTCCCCAGACTACAGGCTTGCTCAGACACAAAATTTGACTGCCATACCTCGCCCTGCCCAAGGCATTAACTTCCTCAACCGCTCTTCTAGAAGAATTGAATGATTGAGTACAAAGGACAAAAAGGGTAGATGAGAGATTATGTTTTCTCTCATTGAAATCTGGTATCACCCTATTGGATCAAGGGTTTGGATAACTCCCCTCCCTATTCCTCGTTAAATCATGCCCCCATCTCTTTCGTTGCAGTGCATAGCTAGTTGTGATATTTATTAAATTGCATTTACATGATATCTCTAAATATACTATGCTTGACTAGCATGAGAACCATAGGAATCAACCTAGATCGTCAATACATAAAACATCAGATCAATGGCAAATCCTTGGCCTTGATCTCCTCACCATGATTTGATAACAATATTTACATCATCTACAATTTCAATACCATGCAGTCAAAACCGGGGTATTACAATTCATCATAAGATGGAGGAAAGAAATCATCAGCATCATCCCTACATAATATATATGAGGTAATGCATGTGATCTCTTCATAATCTTCCACTTCATATCTTCTACGGTATTCTTTATATTCCTCATCGAAGTCTTCTTCAATCGTTGGTAGGAGCATCATGGTTGCAACTTGACTTAATGATATGCAATGTTAGTCAACAGAGAGATTTATTTCCATTGGATGAGCCAACGAATTTGTACTGATACCAATCTAATGCTATGAAGTCTGAAATACAAATAATATCACTAAATCTGCTGCAAAATTAATTAAATTTATGATATGAAATTACAAGCACTCAGTGAAACTTCAGACTAGGAATTCAAGGTGTTTTGTTGGGAAATTTGTAGGCATGGAAGTAGGTAGGGGAAATAGACCAAAGTTAAGTTTCAGAATATTAAATTAATTTCCCCTAACACATTTATATCTAGGACCATTCAGGTTTCAGAATCCGCTATGCGGAAACTTAATCCCCCACTTCTGGGTCACTCAACCGTGAAACTAGTGAAATTTATTCCATCATTTCTACCAAGGGATTGGGGAAAGGTAAAAATATGTTTTCTGACATTTATGTATCATCAAATAATGTTTAGGACAGTTTGGGACAGTTCTGTAAAATTTTGAAGAGCTTAGGAGTGAATTGGGGTTTTTTGGAAATTTTGGACTAGGGAAGTCTTGCGCAATGGAGGATCCCAAAACAATATACATACTCAAATAATTAAAATTATGGAAGTATTTATGGATATATGGTTCTTTTTGTGACACATAGAAACTTACATAATCGATTTTGACAGAATATAACTCCCAAAATTACAAAAATGGTGAGACTAGTCAAATTTAACTAGTCAACTAGCTAGGGTGTTCTTGAATACATGAATTTCGTACCATATTACTTTCAGAACTGTTAATTATTTATGAAATATAATTATTTATTATTTCTTAACACATAAGATCATGCAATACTCTCCCATCACATTACTTTACTTCTTTACTGCATAAAAACTAAGAAAAAACCCATCCAGTAGGAAAAGGAGACTCATTCATTGAAAATGAACATAGAAGCTTTCTGGAACATGAAATATTACTGTATTACAGAATTTATAATATGGTATTTTTATGAACAGCACATAAATAATATTTAAGTACGGATCTCTCCACAGATCTAATACAACACTAAGGGCAGGAGGCCCAAATTTCTCATCAAACTTGGAATTGGAGCATAGGTGAAGATGGGATTCACTGGAGCTTGAATTTTCTGAACATGATGGATGAAATAGGACTGATATGAATCTGATATCATGATATTATATTCATCTTATACAATACCTACAAAGAAAATGAATGGGAGGAAGAAGAATGGGGAAAGAAGGAATTGGGGCACATCTCCCAATTCCTGAGGCACGTCACTCGGCTGAATGAATGCTTCACATAAACACACATTAATAATTAAGAATCCAAACTGATTAAATGAGCTCTATTTATTCTTTAATAGATATATGGGTGACTTTCTTAGCAAGTAAAGGCAACAGGTGACCTGTGAGAGCAAGTCATCCACCTAGAATCCCTAACCCTAGTCACATATGTGCCCTTCTTGAGAAAATTTGAATGTAGGACCATGTGGATATGTTTCCCTATCCAATTCATCCATATGAATTATCAAATTTTCCCTCCTTAGTCAAATATTTGTTTCTTTTATCCCTAACAGCTTTATGTTTTCCCTGCTTTTGAGAATGAGTCTCCAAAGGGAAACTGCGCCTTCCTTTTCCAAAAATTTCCTGATTTTGTTCTAACATATTTTCTAAGTATCCAAAAGGAAACTGCTCCCTCATTTTCCATAACTTTCTTGCTTTTATTATGACAGTTTTAGTCATAGATTTTGGGCATTTTCCTTTTTCTCTTCGATTTCTTTTGTCATAGAGTTTCCACTTTCTTCATTTTCTCCCTTTGGAAAGTTGGCTTGCCAATTGTGCCTGACATGAAAAGCTCAATTCCACATGTTATTTCACAATAATTAATTTATAATAATAAAAATTAAACTAATTATAGGCCTCATAAATATATTTGGACAAAATTCCCTAGGTGAGGTAATTAATGCATCTTTGACCCCCCCAAGGTTTTGGGCTTGGTCACACCTTTATGTCCAAAAATATGGGGAGATGACAGAGGAGGGTTCATATCATCATCGTTCCTTATTTTAAGGAATATCTATATCATCAATATTGTTCCTCCTTACAAGGAAATTATTTTCATACTACACCAAGCTTATCACAGAAGTATTCAAACTTTACTCGAGATAGAAACTTGGTCAGCACATCAATAACTTGCTCATTGGTACGCACATACTAAAGTTGTATAGATCCCTTTTGTACCATATCCCTTATGTAAAAATATTGGATTTCTATGTGCTTTGATTTATCATGGAACACAAGACTTTCTGTCATCTTTATACAACTTTTTTTGTCACATAGAATCATTGTGGCATCTAACTCCATATCAAGAAGACCTGATATCAGCTTTCAAAGCCATATGGCCTCACAACTAGAGAAGCAAGCTGCTATGTACTCCGATTCAGTCAAGATGAGAGAAACACTAATTGTTTATTTATAAACCATGATATCATGGCGAATCTCAGATAATAACATCCACCTGAGGTTCACTTCCTGTCTATGGCACTTCCTGCCCAATCTGAATTCGTATATCCATACAGTCTATAGTCACGATCTCTATCATAGTATATTCCAAATTCTATCATACCTCTTAGGTACCTCATCAAATTATTTGTAGTTATCAAGTGAACACATCTAGGTTTAACTAGATACAGACTCAGTGTGTTCACATCAAAGCATATATATGGCCTAGTATTTGTCAAATACATTAATGACCCAATAATATGTTTGTACTAAGTCACATACACTAAATCTGATGACTCATCGGATAACAGCTTTAGGTTGGTATCCATGGGTGTGCCCATGGCTTTAAAATCCAACATATCAAATCTTTTTAATATTTCCACTGTATACTTTCCCTAGTTCAGAAATATTCCTCCTGGGCTCTGCCACACTTCCAGCCCAAGAAAATAGTGCATCAATCCAAGATCTTTCATCTCGAATTCTTCAACTATCTTCTTCTTTCTTTCTGCAATATGTTTCTCATTTCCTATCTGAAATAAATCATTTACATATAGTAATAATATGACAGGTTCATCATCCATAACTTTAAGGTAAAGGTGATGATCAACTTTACTTTTGGAAAATCCCAAGCTTGTCAAGAAGCTATATATTCTTCCATATCAAGCTCTAGGAGCTTGCTTTAGTCCATACGGATCCTTTTTCAACTTACATACATTAGTCACTCTATCTTCGACCTCAAATGCTTTTGGTTGTTCGATGTATACTTCTTCCTCAATCACACCATTCAGGAAGGTTGTCTTTACATCCATATGGTGTAGATTCGACTCCATCATGGAAGCAAGTGCCATGATGGTTCTAATGTAAGTGTACCTTCCAAATAGCACAAATGTCTCTTCATAATCAATTCCCTCCTTTTGAGAGAATCCTATAGCCACAAATCTTTCCTTGTATTTTCGATACTTCCATCATCAGCATGTTTTATCTTGTAGAACCACTTGTAAGATACTGCACTATTGTTTTTTTGTTTGGGTACTATATCCCAAACATCATTCTTCATTATCGATTGTCATTCTTCTGTCATTGCTTCTACCCATTCTTTCTTCTGTACAACTTCCTCGTAACTAGTAGGTTCTTGATATATAAGATCATACATCAAAGCTACATAGTTGGAGAATGGATTTGATCTCTTTCTTGTTCTTGTAGAGCCTTCTGGAGATTCATACCTCATTTCTTATCATATTATTTCTCTTACTAAAGCAGGTTTTCTCTTTCAAGATATATACATAGTAAGGGGATCCTAAGGTTCTAGCATATCATGATCTTCTGATGCTACTATTTTAGAAAAGGGTTCAACTTCTACCTTTCTGAGAGGTGCATCCTCTTCATGTACTTCTTCAAGTTGACACCTTCTGGATTTCTTAAGAGTTTTTTCTTCGTCAAATTTTACATCCCTACTAATATCTATATGATGGAATCCTAGAATGTATATCCTGAAGGATTTGGAGGCTTCATAGTATCCAACAAATATTCCCTTATTTCCGAAAGGGTTCAACTTGGTTCTCTTCTCTTTTGGAATGTGTACATATACTAGAAATCCAAATATCTTGAGATGTCCCACTTCAAGTTTCTTTCCAATATACATTTCTTTAGGAGTCTTGAATCCAAGGGCACTATGAGATAGTCTATTCTGCACATACACAACTATTATTGCTGCTTCAGCCCATAGATGCATGGGAAAGTCTTGATCATGAATCATTGTTTTCACTACTTCCATAATGGTTTCTTGATATTATTTCCTCTTTCACATCCTTTGCAAGTACCTTCATTATCGATCTTCAAATATGGTAAACCTATTACCTCTTTGCTCACATAGGGTAATTCTTTGTAGTTGATGTGAGAAATCCTTCTATGCCATAGTTCACTTGAGATAGTGGTCTCATGGACAAGGTTTTTTTCTGGATGTCCCTTGAGTTTGTACAATCCTCCTTCTTCTTCACCAATGACAATGACATTTTCAAGTGTCTTTCCTTTGGTCCACATCAGTGCTTGTCCATCTATAAAAGCAACTCTATATCCTTTCTTATCTAATGCTGAGATGAAAAGTAAGTTTTTTTTCAAACTTGGCATATATAGTACTTCCTTATCTTCATGGAGGTTTTAGAGTCAAGCTTGTAGCTTGATTCACCAATGTTTTTGATGTGATATTGATAGTCATATCCTAATGATGTTTTCTGAGGAGGTTTATTCTCTTCAAGTCTTGACAATGTTTGCTTCTTCCCTGTCATGTGCTTTGAAGCACCACTATCAATAATCGATGTATCTTCTCCAGGTATTATAGACCCAGAGAGTGCAGAGAATAGTAGATCTTCTTATTTTACTTGTCTCTTTAGATGACACTTCAGGGATTAAATGATCTTTAATAGAATCAACAATTATCTTCATTTCCTTGATTAGGTCCTTCTGGTGCTTCTCCTTAGATTCATATTCTTTCAGTTCTGCAACTTCATCTTTGATTTGTTTTTCAAGATCTCTCTAAGTATGATACCAATCCTATACTTCCATGCTAGGAAGTTTACTATGCCTTCCAGCTTGTCCTCAAGCTTAGTGCTTGGGGCCATCTTATCTAGGGGGACACTAAAAATTGAAATTTCTCAAAATAAAAATCTGACCTTGCCAGGATATGCGCTTGACTGAGAAGAGTTGGTTGGTCCACCTGATTTCTGGATATTCCAAATATTCACCCTTTAAAAATTGCTTGCAAGATTTCAATTTCTGTAGATTTCTGGTTCTGGTTTTCTGTAGTTTTCTGGTTTAGGGCCAAACTAGGGTTTGGATTTCCTGGAGATCCACCCACTCAAAAACTTCGATCTAGGTTTCAATAGATGTGCTCTATGGAGGCACAACTTTCTATGCAAGCATATCTTCAAAATCCCAAACTTTGCAGAAACCCTAATTTCTTGTTGGAGGGAGATGAGAGAGAGCTTCACCTTGTGAAAGTTGTTCTATTTAGGCTATCTCTGATACCATGTTAATATTTCATATGATTAGCTAGATATCATTAGTGTTTAATCCAATTTCACAACACTAGCATATGTAGAATCACTGAAAGAAACACAATCACAACATAGACACAGATTTATCCCAGGAAACCTTCAAGAGGAAGAAAACGTAGCAAAACTTCCTCTACATAGATGTACAATATAAAACCCAAAAACAGGTTATCCTCCTCCTTGCGGTAATGTATCTCTCTCTCTCTCATATGTTCTATACACAAGTGAGTTTGTGTTTGTTCAAATGAGGAACACAACTCCTCTATTTATACTCTTTTTATCACTTGACTTTTACCCTAACAAGTTGGTCCCACTAAACTGACTGGGTCGACTTCACCTAGGAATACTCAAAACAGTATTTTATTATATTCATTGGGGTACTATTGACCCGACTTACAATGGATGTTATACCTCATGAATCTATGATGACTAAATAAAATAGTAACAAAGAAAACATTAAGTCTCCGCCCAATGCCAAAAGTAGTGGGGATGGTATTAGGATGACCCTAATGGGGAGGAAACTCTAGCTAAGTTCAAAAGAACTCACTAATATAAGTACATTGCAAATTCCAATGGAAACATTAAAAAAAAAATTCTAAAAGGTAATAGGGAAAAGAAATATTAAAAAAACACTTACTTGATTAGGTTACGGAAAATCAAGAACAAGTGATCGAGCCTCGTTACTTTCCATTGGACTTGTATAGCATCCAACTAAGAGTACTGTAATCACCAAAAGTTATCCACGATTACATTCAACTCCCATACAAAATTACATGATTTTTTAATAGCAAACTTATCTATAGAAACAACTTCATTGACTATCCAATAAAATTGACATTAACAATTAAAGAACAAGTAGGTGATAGTAGCATCCCTCATATAGAATCAACTCCAATGATCATCCAATAAGATTGACATGAGCAATTAAGGAACAAGGAGATGATAATAGCATTCTTTATTGTTCTTGCTTTTGAAAAAAATGTTTCAAATCATTAGTCATCTTCATAAACAAGTAAATTCATTTTTTTTTTACAATACACAACTACATCCACTCCACATGTTCAAATCTAAAAGAAAATTATTTTAAAAAAATGCTCTTTGAGTCCAATACACCATGGAGAGGTTAACAAAGTGATGCAATAGTATCAACAAGTCCTTTATCTATTGCTTCTGCCTTTTCTTTTTCAAGGTCAACATAAGATAGCATTTGTGGAAGATCATGGATTAATAGGCAAGGACGTTGGATACAAATGCTTGACATAGTTCTTCTATAACTCATAAATGAGACTAATACATAGTGCGTGTATGATTGCTAAAAACTATCATCTACACATGGCTTTAATAAAAATAATTTTCCTTAATGTTAATTCAAAGGCACAAGATGTTAAAAGCCCTCATCCAACCATTAAATACAAAATTTAATCATTCAACTAACACATTATCTTCAATATAACCACATATTCATGTCTCCATAAAAATTAAACCGTAATGGGTAGCAATTGACATGAGAAAAATAATTGACAATAATATTCTCAATTTGTTTTTGCATAAAATAGTTATTTATGTCCAAATGATTTTAATAGCTAGTGCACATAATGCATTAGCTTGAAGGAGTGCAAGGGAAATCTAAATTTGTAGCAATATAGTGCATACTTTCTTTATATTATCTCAATAAATGCTCACTACTTAATTTGAACACCTATCAAATAATCTATAAATAATATAATACTAAACTTTTAGTAGGTTCTCACTTTCCGCATAATTCACAATTGTAAATGCTATAATAATTTGGGGGCCATGTACATGTAATAATTCTACGTGTTTTTTTTTTTCACATGAAATCATTGTTATAGATATTAGTGTGAATGAAAATGCAATGGATAGGTGTGATTTGTGGCCAAAATTCTTACTTATTAGAGTGAATGATTCTTACTTATTAGAGTCGATGTTTCTCATCTTTTTAATCTCAAACATTTTAAGCATTCTAAGTATACAAGACAAACAATGGCATACAAAAGGGTTTCTCTCAGGATTAATTATCCAAGCTATGTTCAATGTCCATGAATTTCTCACATATTAAATTTATAATCTTTTGAATGGAAAAAATAGTTAGTTAAGTCCAAATTATTTTAATAAGTAGTGCAGTGCAGATTGAAATTACAACTTATTAAATTAAGTTAAAAAATTATCACGTCTTTAAATTCTCATCAAAATAAAGTGGGAGAGAAAATAATAATCTTAATAGGAAAAAAAGATGAATCTGTCCAATAATATCTCCAAAGTCGTAGAGCTTGACCTATTGTTTCCAACTCCTCCAAGTCATCTCATGTAGTTTTAATTTTATGGATCCATAAGCAATTATCTTATCATCAACACCCATCCCCACTTTGTATGCATCCATACTCACCCTAACCATATATTATATGATGATGAGTAAGTGTTTATACTATGAGAAATATTTTGATGTCTCTTTTCAACCAATGAGAATAGGTTTATCTTTCATTTATGAAACCATTCAGGATATGTCATCGTAAAATGAATAAGTGTTTACCTAGTCAATGAATTGGATGAACTAGAAGAATAGGTAGTGACATGCAAGATTGTAAGATCTCTTCCAGCTTGATCTCCAGCATGCACTACTTCATGCATTTTATTTGGCCTTAATCATGATTAGTTTCAATGGAATAACAAGGCTTATTTTCCACCACCAATGAAGGAATTTTTTTGAAAATTTTAAAAGTGAATCATTAAACACGGGAAAACGGCATTGATCCACATACCAACCATTAAATAATGAATTAATTAATCCAATGAACATGTTCTCTTCACCATAACTATTTATTCACGTTTACATATCAATTGAACTTTCATGGGTAGCCATTAACAACTTTGATGGGTAGACATTAACACTTGAAAAATAATTGACTTAGCTAGTATTCTCAATTTATTTTTGCAGAAAATAGTTATTCAAGTCCAAATAATTTTAAGATATATTACAATAGCTGAGTGAGTGCAAAGAGAATCTACATTTGTAGCAATATTGTGGGCATACTTCCTTTATGTTATCATAATAAATGTATACTACTTAGTTTGAACACCTACTAAGTATCAAGTCATCTTTACTACTATAATACTCAAATTTTAGCAGGTACTCACTACACTTATCATTCACTACTTAACTATTGTAAGGTATTCTAATATAGCTCCATGAACAGGTAATAATTCTGATTTTTATTTTATTTTTTTTATTTTTCATATGTAACTATTATTATAAATCTTCATGTAAATGAAGATGAAATGGACGTGTGTGAATGTGACAAAATGCTAAGTTATTAGAGTGCATTTTTTTGGAAAAGGTTTCTCATCTCAAATATTGTAAGTATACACGATAAACAATGGCAAGCAAAGAGGTTCCTTTGAGGAATAATCATGCCAACCATGTCCCATGTCCAAAGTCCATGCATACTTGACATATTAGACTTATAATATATAAAATGGCCAAAATAGTTATTCAAGTCCAATTTATTTTAATGTCTAGTCTAACTGGAACTACATCTTATTAAATTAGGTCAAAAAATGTATGAACTCTTTAGCTTCTCATCAAAATGAAAAGGAGAAAAATTAATAAACTTAGTAGAAAAATGGATGAATCTATGATTCACTGATATTTAAAATTCTACAAGTCCAATCCATATTATGAGCAATGATTTCTCTACCATGTTTAAGTAGGTAAATGAGAATCAATTAGAATAATAAATAAAAAAGAATAGAGTTAGAGAAATAGTCAAAATTTCAAATTCCTTAAAAAACAACTTCAAAAATATTCGACATAATAGAAATCCATGAAAAACACCAATTTGAGCTTGATATTTAAAATAAAATATTAAATGTTATAGTTTTTTAGGTTTCGAATGGTTTAGTCATGGAGAAAAAGTTACAAAGGAAAATTTTTCAAACATCCTTTTCATCACTAGCAATACAAGACTTTATTTATAAAATTGTAAATACTCAAATAAAAACTTACCTGGCAGCTGGAAATAAGGATGTTTATGGTCGTGATATATTTCCATCACAAAAAACCTGGGCCTTTAACTATCTTTCATGACATCTTGGGGCCTCTACATATCCCTGTTTCAAACCCAAAACCTTTATAAAAACCATAAACCTGTTCATTTTTCAATCAAAGGGTATATTAAAATAATTATTAGAGCATCATACCACCTTGTACCATGGTCACATACACCTAGGACACCTTTTCATTTGTCTTGTACTTATGTCATATGGTCCAAACATTGGTTATGTTGGTCTAGCAAGGTATATGGGGGTTTTGGTATCATTAATTCACCCAAGCACCCTATTTTTGGTCAAATAATATAATGAGCACCCTTATTCATGACATTTAATTCCTTGGGGTGCTCTAACTCCTTAAAATAGGAAAGTGGTTTAGTGGAGGCATCAGTGCATGCATTTCGTGGTTTTGAGCCCTTTTGGACCATTAAATTCTTCCTAGAGACACTCCCACTCACCCATGCACACCACCACGCCTATCCTACCCTCATTTATGTCCTAGCATGCTTCAACCACGTTCGCATGGACATTTGTGATCATTTAAGGTAATTTGGGAGATCATTGGTCAACCTAGGGGGGTTTGAGGCCCAATCTAAGCCTGCCACATGTATCCTACCAATTTTCATTCTAAGGATAACAATTTTCTCTCATTGTATTATAACTATGTGCCACACATATTTACAAGTTGTAAACTAATAGAAATTTCAGTTATTGGCACCATTCTTATGTGTTAATATTTCTCTTTTCATTGTTTTTCTGCATAATTTGTGGTTAATATTGAACTGTGAGGATTCCCTTAGCTTCTAGATATTTATTTGAATAAAATTGTCACATGGTATCAGATTTCTTTGGATCTGAAAATCAAAACTAGAGTGTTTGAGTTGTTGTTTAGGGCATTTTCCATAAAAATTTGAGTGTTTGCATTGCAGGTATAACCAATGTTTCTGGCACTTAGTGCACAAGAAAAAATGGACCAGACTCGTGTATTTATTACCCCATTCAACTATTTCAAATGGAAGGATGAAATGGTGATCTAGCTGAGGCCGAAAGTCCTATACAGAGTCACCATGGGGACTGAGACCGATCCCAACTCTCTTGTGGAAAAATCGAAGTACTTCAACAAATTGGATGAAGCATTTGGGATTCTTTGTCTCATTATTTTGAGGGATATTTTATTCCATGTATATAGTATTATCACACCCAATTAATTATGTCTCAAGCTCAAGTTACTATTTGGGAAGACTGATGATATTAGAGGCCACCAACTCGAGAATGAGTTGATCTCATTGAGCCCAACTCACTTTGAGATGATCCAGGATTTATTCACAAAGTTCAAATTGTTGGTGCTTTAGCTGAAACAATGTGGCATCGAGAAGAAAGAATAGAAGCTGATCTTATCTATCCTTTTGAAGCTATGGTCTGAGTATTCTGTGTTTGTTTCGACATTCCATTTAGGCAAGATGACAGTTCGAAATTGGAGAATGCCTCCACTATAAGACTTCATGGAGTCTCTGACTAAGAAACAAGACAAGCTATTGAAAATTGGTACCATAAAATCCACCGAGGATCAATCCCTTACTACAGGTGTGTCAAAAAAAATGAAGGAAATAAGAAATCCAAAGATTCGAAGTAGCAAAGAGTGAAGGAGAAGAAGCATTCGGATGTGGAAAGCTCAAGTTCAATTGATGAGGATTTGAAAGCCAAGACAATGAAGAGTAAGAGAGAGAAGCCCAATTTTTATTAGTGAATAGGTTCACATCATGAAAAATATTGTTTCATAAGGACGTTGAACATCATGACCAAGCTCCTTGAAGAAAACAATATTGATGTTCCAGATTTTGCAAGAAGAGAGGAGCACAAGCTCTCTTTGGAACAAGAAGATGGTAAGCACTTGTATGATTTGGGTGCTATGATTAAACCTGTTTCTCATATATATATTTAATATATATTTGTTTCTGATTTATAGTGTGATATATCATATTCTAAAAACTCCATCCCTTCCTTGGAAGAAACCCCAAACAGTTCCCCAAATTTTCCTCTTAAAACTAGTCATTTTTCACCAGTTTCCGACTTGTCTTCTAAAAGCTCTTTCCCAATCCATTCAGATCCTTCCTATTCTGATTCTGAAGGTGATATACATGATTATATTCAGGTTATTATAGTCATAAAATCATTTCCCCAACAATTTTATTCCCAAAATACCCAATAACCCTCAAGTTTCGTAGCTGGAAAATATCAAAATTGCATTGTTTCCAATACTATGTCACTTGCGTATGTTGTTTTTTGTCTTGCATATTATTAATTGGTTGGAAAATCATGTCATTGACCTTCATGGGACTTTTATTCCACATGTATGGACCTAATATCACCACCTATGGTTCAAATTTCAAGTCTCCAAACCATCCAAGTTCGCTCAACTGTCAGTGTGATCTAGTACCGATTATTTTCCCACTATGGACCCATTCGCTCATGGAGACACTATACCTGTGATATTTTCTGTTGTATATGAATTATATTCTGATATTTCATATTCTCATGAGATTTTTTACATAGTTATGAAGATTCTTCATCAAATTGGGAAGAATATTCATGGTTTAATTCATGATATGGAAGCTACACATGAGGTTGATTTTGTTCAGTATTTTGATGCTCTTTGGGAAATAGTTTGCAAAGATATATTTTCAATTATTGATTATACTTCTAGATTAGAGTATGTGTTGACATAGATCAGCTGACAGGGTTTCACACACTGTCGACACCCTTCAACACAATCCCCTTGAACACTGGCCTAGATAGGTTTTAGCCTATCCAACACCACCTGCGAAGCAGATGCAGTCTCACCCAAGATGTTTAAGGGAGGGCTACGGAAACAACATTTATGCATAAGGGAAGAGGGATTTTTCACTTGATATCTCTCTATCACAATGCAACTCACATATCTAGGATGGGTTTAACCTATCATTTATCCAAACTATTTACCATTATTCGCACCAAATCTAGTATCACATCATTTCATTTTTTAGATCCTAACAAAGAGGTTGGCATGTAAGGATCCATTCACCATCTAAATACTTTGCATAATTCAGATAAGAAAAACATTACATCAAACATCAAGAGATCACATAATTAAATTATCTAAATCACAACATTTCAACCGTATCACTCATATCGCATCAATTAAATGCAGAGATATAAATCATCAGATTTGAAAACATCATAGATCGCATTGCAGACAAATACAACATAGATTTTCTTGCAACATTCATATCATATTAGCTTTGCAGGTCCAAATGCATCCCAAATTACATCTACTTCTTTCTTTTATGTCGCATCATGCACACTCGGTTCAATCCCAGCATGCCCCCAACACAAACTTGTGGCTCATCCTCGAGCCACGTCAACTGGAAACAGATGCTTGATTCAACTTATCCTTGAATTCGTCATGCTTTGTGTGCATCTGCTCAACCTCTTCTTTGACCTTTACACTCAGGATAACGCATTCCTTGACCTCATGCTTGACTAGATGTTCTTCAGAAACTTAGATCAATTTGGTATGATCCTCCTGCGTGGTCATGAGTATTTTCATCACATTTAGCACCAGTTGCTTTGGGTCTTCTTGGAACTAATCTAGCTACATTGTCCTGCATTGATGGCACTCTCTCACCTTGGTGAATCTCTGTTGTACTGACTTCAGTTCTGCTGCCTTCGTTTCTTGCACTATTGGAGCCATCCTTCTTAGTGATCCTGGCATTGCTTGTATCTATGCCTCTGCTTCATTGATTTGAACACCTAATTATTGCATCTGGTCATCCTAAATGACGCACATACAAAATTGCTTCGTTTTTTCGGCAATGGAATTGGATTCCTTCTCTAGCTCCTCTAGTTGTGGTGTTGCCTATTCTATTTTGTTTCAGCGCTCTACCAGCTTCTCTGGTGGCATGCTTGGCATATGGCATTCCTGCAAGTCCTCATTCTCTTTCTTGAACTCCATGACTATTTTTCCATGCCACACTACCTTGGCTTCCGTGAACATCTTAGTAGTGATGTCAGGAATTTCCTCACAAATGATTGAGATGGCATTCTCCATATTTTCCCTATCGTTGAAGCCCTTTGTTCTTTCCATTACCTCCACTTCATGTTCTTTTTTCATCCTTTCAATTTCCTCCTTTACTAATGATATTTTCTCTTGCAACTTCACTAACTGATCATGCATGATTTCCTCGTGGTGTGTGATCTCTTGGTTTTCTTTCTTCTGCATATATGCAAGTGTTTGCGTTAGTATCTCATTTACGTCGAGGATGATCACATCGAACTGATGCATTGTCAAATCAAAATTGTCACTACCAGTCGCCAGCGTTTGTGGTGGAATCTGAAAAAGACAAATCCACTTGCTGGTACTAATTTCTGCTACCCTTTGTAGCACATTCATCTATGGCATCTTCTCCAGTATAGCATTCGTCAGGGATTGCAACAGTGCCTTGACTTGGTGAAATTATCTTATCAAATGTTGCTTCACCTCAGCTTGGATTTCATTGGTCACAGTGGTAATCGTGACCACTATCTGACCTACTTGATCCTCCACCATCTTTGGCATGCTTCTTGCTTCCCCTTGCTCAAATATTTGCTTCATCCTTCCTTCTTCCAGTTTCCTTTCCATCTCTGAATTTGTCGGAGTGGCTGATGACTTTGCTTGTGACTCTTCTTCAAAACCTTGTGCTTTTTCTTACTCTTTCTCACATGGGATAATTGGTGGTAAGTTGGCCTTAGTATCTGACAGCTCAATGATACCAAAAGGAACCTTCCATTTGGTCATCCAGTCATCGATGATGGAATCTAATTCCTCTTTTGTCAATTTGTAGGCTATTGTGAGCCATTGTTAGTCCATGTATTTCCTTTCTTGGATATTTATTGCATGCGGGATTATTTCAAGTCGTGACACTCATTAGTATTTCGTCATGGCTTCCTTAATGAGATGTGGAACATACCCTGCTCCATCTCGAACCCCATCATAGTAAAAATAAAAATGGATACCGCATTTAACTTGTCGCTCCTTGACGTGAAGCACCCTAAGGTTCTGATACCTCGCTCCTTTGCACATTCAATTGCTTCTAAGTCCATCCCTTGGTATAAATTGGGTTCCATCCAACCCACAAGCATAATCGATATCAACAACCATGAATAAGTGAATGGTCACTTTCCCTCTTGCGCCATCATGTCGTCTTCTATCAAGTGGGTCAACAAGAACAATGACCAGTTCATTTGAACCCCTTATGCACACTACTATGCACATACAATCATTCATGATGTACATTGATTGGGTTTGTTCTTCTACACAATATTCAAATCCAATATTTTGGTTGTGACAGAGATGGCCTTGTCATTGATGGTATTGATGACATATATCTGCTTGTCCCCAGTGACATTGTACTTCTTCTATAGTTTCACAACCAATATTTTGTCATTATCCTTAACATGGAAATATTGCGATGGATCAACTCCTACCATTGGCAGTCCAGTGATTTGGGAAATGAGTTCAACCGTAATAGGGACTTTGGTGTCCAACCAAAGGTATCCACCATGGAAACATGATAATAGTTTCTTCATGCACGCATTTACCTCCATTGAGTGATCGAAATGTTGCATATGGGTAATTTCCAATATTCCTAACCACTGCAAATCCTTTTCCCATTATTGTGGAAATTGAACCCAAGTGATAGAACAATTGCACTCACAAAATTGCTAATCAAACATGCAAATTTAAAAGGAGACTGAAATTGGAGCATAACACTAATCTGTATTTAATAAGTGTACAATAGCCAACCTTGTGAAGTAATAGGCTGCTGCAATATATAATTTCATGATAGATTCGAATGCATAAGGATGCCATTCGAAATACTAAAAAAGTAGGCTTACTAAATCTAGTCAAATCCCCCATAGGTGTATAGAGCAGTTTCCAAATCTACCTAGAGGCTCACGAATTGGAAAAGTCAAGTAGGAAAGCTAATAAGTGAGGGAAAGACAACTCATACATGCTTTTATTAGGAGAAAATAATGGAGGAGGAAGAGGGGAAAAAACAAGTCAACTACACCTAGTCTTACTTTCCCTTTTGCCATAAATCTCAATAAAGCAGACAACTTAGCAGAAAAAATAGATATGCACTAGGGAGGATCTGGAATAAATAAAATATGCTAAATATGGATTCCAAGAGGCTTCCTAAGCACTCCATGACTCAGTTTTAGCAAGTTTGACTTCTAGGACATGTGGAAGACAACTTGCATAGAGTGGAATATTGGAAACTAGGCAAATAAGACAAAAATGGATTAATTAATGTCTAAAGTAGCTAACTATGGGTTGATAATTATAACACCCCCCCTTAAGCCTGACTTTATGAGTAAATATCAGAAAAATATAGGGCCTAGCAACAAGGCTTAGTCACCCTTTACATACTGCATGTCCATTTAACCAAGGAAAGAGGCAAAAACCCAGTGGGAAAATCCTCCCTTAAACATGGACAGTAAAACAAAATTTGAAAATATTGTCATCAATCATGCTTCACATCATGATCAGAAATCCCTAGCAGTGATTTGAGATTGCTTAATGTCTTCTCACAATAAAATTTGGTGAAGATGTCTACTACTTGTTCTGAAGATGCACAGAAGAGTAGGTGAGTGGTGCCATCATGCACAATCTGTCTAATGTAGTGCATATGGATCTCAATGTGTTTGGTTCTCTATCTGTGAACTGGATCATTGCATATTTGAATGGTACTTTGATTATCACAATAGATAATAGTTGAAAACTCTGATTCGAATCCACACTCACCAAGTATCCCCTGCAACCATAAATATTGAGTTGCTGCATTTACAACTCCTCTGTACTCTGCTTCTGTAGATGAGAGTGTTATGGCACTCTGTTTCTTGCTTGACCAGATGATTGGTCCTTCAACAAGCATGAACACATATCCTGATGTTGACTTTCAATCTGTGTTGTCACCTGCCCAGTCACTGTCAGTAAACCCAACCAAATCAAGATCAGATTTGTAACACCTCGGTTTTGACCCCGTTTGCATGATGTATATGATGTAATTAATTGTGGTGAGGAGCTAAAGGAAAAATCCCCACCATAATTTTGGTTGTGCATGTTTCGGAAATAGGGATAGTTGCCAATGGTATATCATGCTATCCGACACATTATAGTTTGGCATCATGTAAATACACACATCAATTAAAATAAACCTACAGCCAGCTACGATGGTGCAACATTAAAATGAAAAGGGCATGATTCCAAAGGATAAGGGTGGGGGATGTCAAACCTTGGACTATGGGCGGTGGGGGGGGGGGGAATCCATGTGTTACCACCCTGTTTGATTTTCCCATCTTTCCTTGCCTTATCCAACTCCCACTTTAATGTTTTGTTGAGTAGTTGAGGCAGTTATGGCTGGGGAGTGGAGTGTGGTAGGACTGTCAGTCCTTGCCCACACGCACACTCCACTAGCGAGTTGATATCATGTTGGCAAGAAAACCACTACCATTCTCTCCATGAGGCCATTCTCTCCAGTTTTGGCTCACCCTCATGCAGAGGGAGTTATTCACTCTCACACAGGGACGCGCAGGGAGTCAGTTCATCATCCTCACATAGAGAGACATTCTGTTTTCCTCACACACAGTTTTCCCATCGTTTTTCTCATGCACAGGTTGGGGATCTCCTTTGGTTTTGTGCATGCAGCAAGCTGGAAGAGCGACTTCAAGGGCACGATTTCTGCTGTGTATGTGAAGTAGCTGTGTTTTTCATCGACGATTCAAGCTTGCTGTTGGTTTAACCCATGATTTGGGTTGTTGTTGTTCTTCCCATGATTTTTGGATGCTGTTGAGAGTTCGATTTATTCTTCCATTTTGGACTGTGGGTGTATTTCCTTCTTCCATTTTTTTGGACTGTGTCTTTTCCCTTACGCATAGGTTGAGAGTTTTTCTTCCCCATTTTCTATCTGTGTAACCTTCTTCAACATTTACATTGAGGAGCTATGTGCTGTGGGTTCATGGATGTTGTTTGCCTATTGATTGCCACATTTGTTGGCTAATTTTTCCCATGTCTATGCTGGTATTTCTGCTTCTTCCCCAACTGCAGACTGTGTAAGGTTGCCATATGTCACATACCCGAATTTTGTAAAGTAATGTTAATTATTTTAATTACATTTCCTAAGACATTATGTTAAAATTAATGTAAAGTAGGAACTAATGACTCAGTAGAGTCAAGAGAAGTGGAATGTAATTCTGAATATTTTATTATTAATAAATAAAAAGTGGAGACAATAGCATTGGGAGAGTTGTTAATAAGAGGTTATTGGTCAAACAGGTGGAGGGCAAAAGACAAGTGGCAGCATCCTCAAACACTTCCTAAGTTGCAGGTGGCAACTTCCCTATATTTGGGGTCATGATCCCCCAAGAAAGTGGGATCAGAGCAGGTGGCTCAATAAATGACAACTAACCCAAAAAGACCTAGGCATTCTTTTAAAAGTACCCAATGAATAGAGCTAAGGCTGCTCAGTTATTTTCTAGAGAATAATCATTCAGGCAAATGCTATTCCGGAAATTCATTGGGGAAAAAGGGAAAAATATTAAGGAAGTTGTTTGAGAGGAATGCTGCAGTAACTTGGTTTATTATAGCTAGTTAGCTGGGAGAACTTAATGTTAAGTTCAGATTTGGTACTGAGTTTGAAGACTGGTATTTGACTATTGCTGCACCTAGTTCCAGCCAGGGAGACCAGAGCAAGCTCGGGGGTCCTGAGGAGTCGCTGTTTGAGCGCTCTCCAGGAGTTGGTAGGGAGGAACGGCCTCCCATTATTGTTGTTGTCCAAAGCTCAAGCAGGTTCTGTCACTTAACTTTCTTTGTTTTAATAACTATGAATGGTTGAATGTTACGTTTGTAGTTATGATATAAAGATTTAACTGGTTTAGTGATGTAAATATTTTTAGTTTATCAGTAACAGAATCTTTTGATGAAACATAAAGACCCACTGTGTTTTTCCACATCTGGATTTACCAAACCATACTCCAGCACAAGGGTAAAAATTATAAAAAGATGGTATGATGAGATTGTAGAATAGTAGATTGTTTCATTACCTATCATCAGAAGAAATATTTGTTTTACTGACAGTAGCATGTGTTAATAGATAAAAATATTCCCTTGTACAGTATTTTACTCTCAGTAATTCCATTAATTGTAAAGAACAAATAGAAGAATATAATAGTCGCACTGAAGAAAGGTTAGACTAGGTATACCTGCGGTTCAAACCTTACAACTGTTTTCTTCTAGTTTAAAGAATTTAACTTCTATATGCTGAATAACAACACTAAAAGTAGGAGTAATTAAATACTGTTTAAATTCTACAGTTAAACCAATCTGTGTTAGTTTTTATGTATGTTTAGTGATGTAGTCATTTTATTACTTATTCTTCCTTTTATTTGGACTGAGCTCGAACAATTTCCAGAGTTGTTATACTATTTTTCATAGATTGTAAATGAATGCTACTATATATATATTTGTATGAGACAGATCCTAAGTAGTATTATTTGATTTATATATATGTGTGTGTGTGTGTGTGTGTGTGTGTGTGTGTACAGATATCATAACCAAATAGATAAACTAAATTATTATAGAACTTTATCTAGTATTAACATAAAAAGGCACCAGGAATAAACAACAGATTACTATCTTTCTATGAGATTATAAAATAAACTAAGGATATTAATACAGAGGCATTAGTACTCTCGAGAAGGATAACATCCTTGGTATATTTATAATAATATACTTTTTATTTTACACTTTATAGGAAAAGTTAATATTTTTAACTTAAGGAAATATTCTTATTACTTAAATTACAAATCTGAATTAAATATACTTTCTGTACTATAAGGTAACTTAACAGTAACTTTATAAAAGCAATTATCAAAAGTAAAAAAAATCAAATGCATATTTGTACAGGAAATAAATGCCAGAATGGCAGAATGCTCGACCTTCGAGCTTAACTATATCTATTTAGAACATAACTGGAAACCATCATAATTGCAGAAGCGTAGTATAATTAACAGTAAGTATTGAGAATACTTAATCAACAGGTTATTTTATAAACAGAGAACAAATTATTTTATCATATATACTTATGAAAGAACCTAAGAAAGCTAGCAACAAAAGTAATAAGTATTATAGGACGAATAACATTGTTATTATAATAAGTGATAATTAATATCCTATTAATTACTTATGAAGATAGTATTATCAGGAAATCACGGTAATGTCATAATCTGTTTTGGTAAAACAGAAATATGTTATAGAACCTGTACCCAAGGGTACACTGTCAGTTACTTAAATAATGTTATTAATACATTAAGACTTTATAATTCATAAAGTATAACCATTATAACAATTTATAAAATTCTTTGAGTAAATAATTAACCCAATATATTATTAATATACAGGAAAAATCCTACCAGCTAATACCATAAATAATTTACAGAGAGTAAATTAGGTATTTATCAAATTTACAGGAATCAGAGTTATCGAACTCATATAGGCTCAATAAGCCGAGCTTATACATTATATTGTTTCAAAACTATACAGTAAACAAAATTTATAATTCAAGAAAAATTGTATGGACAGCTTATAACTTCAAGTTCAGGGTAAACCCTGTCAAAATTAAAAGTATGCACTGAGGTTCATAAAAAGAAAGGAGTTTTATCTCCTTTATACCTCACGGCTACCAACATGATATACAAAATAAAGTTTACAGCCTGTACGAACAGTAATATATATATATATATGCATGCATTACACAGTAATCAAATGAAGACCCAAAAACCACAGTCTCGGCTTCAGCCAAGATCCCATGCTAAACAAAGAGTGAAACTCATTTAACAGCGTTCAAGTTCACTAAACTGAACCAAGGTAACCACGAGGGTTACAAACCACAGAGTCAAATCCAGGAATGCCCTAAAGGACCAGCAAGGAGGAGAACGCCATGGATAAAAACCAGGCTTACCGGGACTAGCCATCCATTGAAGTCTTGCACCTTCCACGCTAAGGAGAGAAGGCCAAACCTGTAAAAAAGGAAAAGCATAATATTAAAACCCTGCAACTGCTGTTGGTTTAACTTATTACTTTTGAAAAGAAAATGAAGGGAAAACCCTGTAGCTTACCTTAAAGTTTAACAGAAATATGGCCACTGAAGAACAGCAAGAAAACTACCAGCAGGAGGAAAGGTAAACCCTTCATTTACAGCAGAACAGATGGAGTTCACTGGAACAATAGGTAACCTATCACGAAGGAGGATGAGTCACAGCATCAAGTTAAGGCAATGGCCTACGCAATAAAGACTTCAGGTAATGGGTGAAATTGGCGAAACCCTAAGAGAATCGACATTACTTAAAATTCAACAACAAGTTGTTCGACACAGTATTTTTCCCTCACAACGCAGTAGATGAGCCCATGAGGATCTTAACCAGCATATCGACTGCTAGCAGACAGTGTAAGCAATGGAGCAGACAAGGAGGTTTTGCAGAGCGGCCGGAGGCCCGAAGGCAGTGGAGGAATGACGATTTAGGGTTTGAGTCAAACCCTTTTAACATGCCAGTATATGGCTGGAAAGAACCCACGTAGTATTTTAATAATTGACATGCAGTGGGTGGGAACATTATATTTCCATGAAACTAAAATTCCAAATGATTTTGCAATCCAAATCATAGCGCGAAAGTTCTACAAAGTTCATCATGCTGTTAGTCAACTTCCTGCATTATAAATCAATCACGTAAACCTTAGAATATTGTTTGGATAACATTTTAATATGAAATCATATCATTTTTATAATCTAACACTTATGATCATGGAATTTTAACATGTTGTTATGTTACAAGAGCAAATTCATAGTTACCTTGGTGCGGATTTATTTTCAAAACCAATTCTCTATACCTTATAACTACCCTAGTTCTTACAAGAAGTTCAAGTAAATAATTGCTTAAAGACTATAAAACTATGGGAATCAAGTTAAACAGTAATTCAGTTATGAACATGATTCTATTCTTGGATCTTAGTGTTTATCCTTTGCACTTTAATTTTACCTAGTGAAAATAACAAGTTAATCACTAGTTGAAATGTCATTTTATGGCAAATGGTCTTTGTCAAGGATAAGATCATAGACTTTTAGAGGTGATATAAAATTGTTATGATAATGAACTTTTGTTAAGTTAAACTCTTTGCTTGGTGATATGGCTATAAAACTCATATAGTTTGTAGTGAAGTATAGTAAGTCTTCAAACGTTCAATAAGTTTAACATTGAATACTTGTACTTGGAAGAGATCTAGTTCCCAAGCAACTCAAATATTTATTTTTCAAATGCAAGTCTTTAAAGGTGGCTAGTATAAAAGTAGTAAAACCCCTTTAATATTTCGAGGTAAAGAAATATTTATCACATTTTGTAATTGCAATTAATAGGTACATCAAATGGTTTAGTACTCCATAGGAATATTAAATCCTGTTTTTACGAAGGAAAAATAGTTCTTATCTTTACTAGTAGAGTTCAATTCATTATCAGTAAGACTTTAAAAGAAATCATTTAATGCTTTACCTCTATAAGCTTGAGAAATTTGACTAGCATGTACACTCTTCTACTGAATTAAATTTTGTGCAGCGAATCTTTATTGAATACTTTAGAGATTCGTTAACAGCACCCGAACATATTACCTGTATATCTGTAATAGAAGGAAACTTCTGCGTTAGCTCAGAAGCTAAGTAAGCCCAGTTTTTCATGACAGACCCACCTTATGGTCGTAAAAAGAAACAAGTCAATAAACTAAAAAGAACTGTTCTATTACTCTGCCAACTAACAGATGAATTCAAATAATAAGCTGGTAACAAATAACTAATTAAATGATTAGTTAACTGCATTTATGTTAATATTATGTAAATTTAAAAATTTTAAATTTTTTTGGAAAATTTGGGGGTTTTGACATGTGGTATCAGAGCATGGTTCAAATACTAGGCCATGATGCGGCCCAACTAGTTTTCATAGAACAATAAAACAATGTACTAACCTATATTATGTTTTATGTAAGGAACATAAAATTTCTTTTTCTAAATCTAACAAGCAGGTATGGAGAAGCTAGGTGAATATGCTCAAGAGGAGTCTCCAAACACTGAAACAAGACAATTATCCAGAGAACCTATGTTAGAAGAGGTAACTGCTCACTCCGCAGAGCTGATGCAGACTATAAAGGATTTGAAGACTAAAATGGAATCAGTCAAGAAGGACAATGAGCTGATTTTGAAGACTTAGGAAGAGTTGAACCAAATTTTGATGGAAAAATTCCAGACTGAAGGGAGGAGCAAAAGATCTGAATCTGAAGAAGTTAGCCATCAGAAAGAAACTAAAAAGATGAAGCTGGAAAAAGCCGAAAGCAGTTCATCATCTGAAGGGTTTAGAGAAAAACAACGCTACCACACTACTAGTGACAGTAGTGAGGCTGAGTTGTATGACAGAAAGAAAAGTACAGACCATATGAGGAGATCTCAGGAGAGTTCAAAAAAATAAAGCCCCCAACTTTTAATGGAGATACTGAAAAAGGGGAAGAAGCAGAGTCCTGGTTATCGAGGATGAGGAAGTATTTTCAGATATACAACTATTCAAGTCAGCTGAAGGCAAGAATGTCAATCTATAATCTCTTTGGAAAAGCAGACATATGGTGGCAGGATCTGAAGAGAGTCAAGGGTATCAAGGAAAAAGAAATTAATTGGAGTACTTTTAAAAGGTACTTCAAGAAGAAATTTCTATCCGAACAATATTATGAAGAAAGAGCTAAAGAATTTTACGAATTGAAGTTAGGTTCCATGACCATGAAGGATTTAAACAGTAAATTCTTAAGCTTGCTGAGGTATGTACCTTACTTAGTAGACGAGAAACCTAAAGTGCAGCGGTTTCTCAGTTGTCTACCATACCACATCAAGGATAGAATTGAGTATGATAACCCGAAGACTCTGGAAGAAGCCATGAGGAAGGAAAATTTCTGTTTTGAGCAGAATAAGAAGAAAGAAGGTATAGCCAACTGGAAGGCTAAAAAGAACAATAATCAGCCTAAGTTTAAAAAGAAAAAATTTGTACCCCAGAAGAATTTCAAGAATAATAAGAACAAAAATTATTCTAACAATAAAAATTTCCAGGGAAATAGAAATGGTACATCCAATAATTTGAATAACTTCAAGTGCAAGGAAGCTGCAAACAATCATGGGAATTTCACTAAGAGTTTTGAACGAAAAGAGCCTGTTAAGTGTTGGGAATGTAATGGCCCGCACTATGCCTCGATCTTCCCAAACCGAAAAAAGGCAGTCAGCAATATTCACACTGTGCAGGAGGAAATGACTGTTGGAGAGCTTGCCATGACTATTCCCAGAATAAATGCAGCATTGGAGAACTGCCAAGCTGACTATCAAACTTCCATGGTGGAAGTGGAAGGTATGGTTAACCAAACCCCTGTAACCATTTTAATTGATCCAGGAGCTAGTCTTAGTTACATTGCACCTCAGATAGTGGAAAAGTGTAAATTATCTGTTGAAAAGTTTGATAGTTCCTGGTTAGTTCAATTAGCCACTGGGGCAAAAAGGAAAGTAACCTATTATGTGGAAGAATGCGCTTTATTTATGGATGATTTTAAAACTACAGTTAAGCTTAATGTTTTGCCACTTGGCTCATATGATTTACTGATTGGCATGGATTGGTTAGAGCAGCATAAGGTAGTTTTAAACTATTACGATAAAACATTTACATGCATAAATAGTAATGAACAATCAGTAACAGTTAAGGGTATTCCTTGGAAAACTGTAATTAGGAATATTTCTACTTTGCAACTTAAAAAAGCAGTCAGGAAAGGGTGTAAAGCCTATGCCGTAACCATTACAGATGAGGCAAGTAAGTCTGAAAAAGATAAGTTAAAAATAGAAGATATTCCTATTTTAAATGAATTTACTGATGCTTTTCCAGAGGAAATTCCAGGATTACCTCCTAGGAGGGAACTGGATTTCACTAACGAGCTGGTGCCTGGTGCGGTACCTAGCTCAAAAGCTCCGTATCGTATGAATATTTTAGAACTTAATGAGCTAAAATCATAGTTAAAATAATTAATAGATAAGAAGTATATTCGACCTAGTGTGTCCCCTTGGGGAGCACCAGTCATCTTTGTCAAAAAGAAAGACGGAGCTATGCGACTATGCATAGCTTACCATCAACTAAATAAGATGAATATTAAAAATAGATATCTGTTGCCTCGCATAGATGATCTGTTTGATCAGCTACGTGGAGATACGGTGTTCTCAAAGATAGACCTGAGATCAGGATATCATCAGGTAAGAATTAAAGATGAGGACATCTTCAAGACAACCTTCAGAACAAGGTATGGACATTACTAATTTGTCGTAATGTCATTTGGGCTTACCAATGCCCCAGCTGTCTTTATGTGCTTAATGAATAATATAATGCATAAATATTTAGATAAATTTGTTGTCATATTTAGCGATGACATATTAATTTACTCTAAAAATGAAGCGGAACATAAAGAACACCTGAGGATATTTTTACAAGAGTTGCGAGCGCAACAGCTCTTCGCCAAGTTTAGTAAATGTGACTTCTTTAAGGATGAAATCCAGTACTTAGGTCACGTAGTGACTAAAGAAGGGATTTCAGTCGATCCTGAAAAGATTCGGGCAATCGAAGATTGGCCAGTTCCAAAGGACGTAACAGATGTTAGATCATTCATGGGAATTACCGGTTATTACCGGAGATTTATTGAAGGCTTTTCAAAAATAGCTAATCCGATCACTTCTTTGCAAAAGAAAGGCAAGAAATTCGATTGGAACTTAAAATGTGAAGAAAGTTTTAAGAAATTAAAAACCTTATTAACAAGTGCGCCTATTCTAAGAATATCAGATCCTAATAAGGATTTCGTGGTATGTACTGATGCTTGTAATGATGGTTTAGGCTGTGTGCTGACCCAAGACGGGAATGTCATTGCCTATGAGTCCAGGAAGTTAAAAATCCATGAAAAGAATTACGCAACTTATGAATTAGAACTTGCTGCTATTATACATGCCTTAAAAATGTGGCGACATCATTTAATAGGCAGAAAATTTATCTTAATGACTGATAATAAAGGACTGAAATATCTTTTAGATCAGCCCAACTTAAATGCAAGACAAGCAAGATGGTTAGCCTTATTGAGTGAATATGATTTTGAAATCCAACACATAAAAGGAAAATAAAATAAGGTGGCTGATGCTTTAAGAAGGAATGCAAAGCTGAACTTTACAGCAGCAATCAGCACTTATGCTTCTGATTTAAATGAACAGCTTACAGAAGGGGTAAAACAAGATGAAATTTATCAGAAAATACAAGTTACAGCTAAAGATAAACCTATAGAAAGTTTAATAAAAGGTTATAGTCTAAATAAAGATGGATTTTTATTATTTAAGGATAAATTGTATGTGCCTAATATGCCTAAGGTTAAGTTGTTGATTCTGGACGAAGTTCATAAAACACCTTACTCAGGACATCCAGGTTACCAAAAGACTGTAACCATGCTAAGAAAAGAATATTTTTGGCCTAATATGAAATCTGAAGTAGCTGAATACATAGATAGATGTTTGGCCTGTCAACAAGTGAAAACTGAACACCAACATCCAGCTGGTTTATTGCAACCTTTACCTATTCCCAGCTGGAAATGGGAAGTAATCAGCTTAGATTTTATTACTGGATTTCCCAGAAATCAGAATCAGAATGACTCAATTATGGTGGTGGTAGATAAATTAAGCAAAGCAGCACATTTCATTCTTGTTAAAACTACTTACAAGGCTGCCAACATAGTTGACATATTCTTAAAGTATATTTTTAGGTTACATGGTGTACCGAAGGTTATCATCTCAGACAGGGATCCTAAATTCACAGGAAATTTCTGGAAATCCTTCTTTAAGGGATTAAACACAACACTGAATTTCAGCACCTCTTTCCATCCTCAAACAGATGGACAGACTGAAAGAGTGAATCAAGTGCTAGAAGATTTGTTAAGGATGTATGTTAAAGATCAGCAAGGTAAGTGGAAAGATTACTTACATTTAGCAGAGTTTGCATATAATAACAACTATCATTCATCAGCTAAGTTCAGTCCATTTGAAATTTTGTATGGGCGTAAATGCAACACTCCTATCTCCTGGAATGATCCAGTAGATAGATTGGTGTTAGGACATGAATTATTAAAAGAAATGGAACAGATTGTGAAACAAGTGCAGGAAAATTTGAAGGTGGCACAGGATCGGCAAAAGAGCCAAGCAGATTTGAAAAGAACTCCCAAAGAGTTCTAGGTAGGTGAGCATGTGTTTATAAATGTAAGAC
This sequence comes from Pseudotsuga menziesii, assembly GCA_001517045.1. Classification (NCBI taxonomy): domain Eukaryota; kingdom Viridiplantae; phylum Streptophyta; class Pinopsida; order Pinales; family Pinaceae; genus Pseudotsuga; species Pseudotsuga menziesii. Next base: position 11,321 of record LPNX011077271.1, on the reverse strand, counting down.
CAAAGAAAAGCTCCCTAAGTCTAGGGAGTTGTGAAAAACTAGCACCACGTTACTGTGGTTCGTTTGAAATTTTATCTAGAATTGGTCAAGTTGCATATCAGCTAGCGTTACCGCCTAACTTGAAAGTGCATAATGTTTTTCATATTTCTGTTCTGAAAAAGTATGTTCATAATGTTACTCATGTGATTGATTGGAATGTTGTACAGGTGGAACCAGAAGGAGAAATTCTGGTGGAACCAGACTGTATCCTCGGGAGGAGGGAAATTACTCTGCGAAACCACACCATTGGACAGGTGCAGGTGCAATGGAAGCACCTTAGTCCTGAAGAGGCTACCTGGGAACTAAAAAGTAAGATGTGGGAAGCATACCCGAATCTGTTCCAGGAGGTTGCAGAGGATGAAGAATAAGTAACATCGAGGACGATGTTACATTTTAAGGGGGTGTGTATGTCACATACCCCAATTTTGTAAAGTAATGTTAATTATTTTAATTACATTTCCTAAGACATTATGTTAAAATTAATGTAAAGTAGGAACTGATGACTCAGCAGAGTCAAGAGAAGTGGAATGCAATTCTGAATATTTTATTATTAATAAATAAAAAGTGGAGACAACAGCATTGGGAGAGTTGTTAATAAGAGGTTACTGGTCAAACTGGTGGAGGGAAAAAGACAAGTGGCAGCATCCTCAAACACTTCGTAAGTTGCAGGTGGCAACTTCCCTATATTTGGGGTCATAATCCCCCAAGAAAGTGGGATCAGAGCAGGTGGCTCAATAAATGACAACTAACCCAAAAAGACCTAGGCAATCTTTTAAAAGTACCCAATGAATAGATCTGAGGCTGCTTAGTTATTTTCCAGAGAATAATCAATCAGGAGAATGCTATTCAGGAAATTCATTGGGGAAAAAGGAAAAAACAGTAAGGAATTTGTTTGAGAGCAATGCTGCAGTAACTTGGTATATTACAGCTAGTTATCTAGGAGAACGTACTGTTAAGTTCAAATTTGGTACTGAGTTTGAAGACTGGTATTTGACTATTGCTGCACATAGTTCCCGCCATAGAGACCAGAGCAAGCTCGAGGGTCCTGAGGAGTCGCTATTTGAGCGCTCTCCAGGAGTTGGTAGGGAGGAACGACCTCCCATTGCTGTTGTTCTCCAAAGCTCAAGCAGGTTCTGTCACTTAACTGTCTTTGTTTTAATAACTGTGAATGGTTGAATGTTACATTTGTAGTTATGATATAAAGATTTAACTGGTTTAGTGATGTAAATATTTTTAGTTTATCAATAACAGAATATTTTGATGAAACATAAAGACCCACTATGTTTTTTCACATCTAGATTTACCAGACCGTACTCCAGCACAGGGGTAAAAATTATAAAAAGATGGTATGATGAGATTGTAGAATAGTAGATTGTTTCATTACCTATCATCAGAAGAAATATTTGTTTTACTGATAGTAGCATGTGTTCATAGATAAAACTATTCCCTTGTACAATATTTTACTCTCAGTAATTCTATTAATTGTAAAGAACAAATAGAAGAATATAATAGTCGCACTGAAGAAAGGTTAGACTAGGTATACCTGTGGTTCAAACCTTACAACTGTTTTCTTCTAGTTTAAAGAATTTAACTTCTATATGCTGAATAACAACACTAAAAGTAGGAGTAATTAAATATTGTTTAAATTCTACAGTTAAACCAATCTTTGTTAGTTTTTATGTATGTTTAGTGATGTAGTCATTTTCTTACTTATTCTTCCTTTTATTTGGACTAAGCTCGAACAGTTTCCAGAGCTGTTATACTATTTTTCATAGATTGTAAATGAATGCTACTATATATATATATTTGTATGAGACAGATCTTAAGTAGTATTATTTGATTTATATATATATATATATATATATATATATATATATATGTACAGATATCATAACCAAACAGATAAACTAAATAATTATAGAACTTTCTCTAGTATTAACATAAAAAGGCACCAGGAATAAACAACAGATTACTGTCTTTCTATGAGCTTATAAAATAAACTAAGGATATTAATATAGAGGCATTAGTACTCTCGAGAAGGATAACATCCTTGGTATATTTATAATAATATACTTTTTATTTTACACTTTATAGGAAAAGTTAATATTTTTAACTTAAGGGCATATTCTTATTACTTAAATTACAAATCTGAATTAAATATACTTTCTGTACTATAAGGTAACTTAACAGTAACTTTATAAAAGCAATTATCAATAGTAAAAAAAATCAAATGCATATCTGTACAGGAAATAAATGCCAGAATGACAGAATGCTCGACCTTCGAGCTTAACTATATCTATTTAGAACATAACTGGGAACCATCATAATTGCAGAAGCGTAGTATAATTAACAGTAAGTATTGAGAATACTTAATCAACAGGTTATTTTATAAACAGAGAACAAATTATTTTATCATATATACTTATGAAAGAAACTAAGCAAGCTAGCAACATAAGTAATAAGTATTACAGGACGAATAACATTGTTATTATCATAAGTGATAATTAATATCCTATTAATTACTTATGAAGATAGTATTATCAGGAAATCACAGTAATGTCTTAATCTGTTTTGGTAAAACAGAAATATGTTATAGAACCTGTACCCAAGGGTACACTGTCAGTTACTTAAAGAATGTTATTAAGGCATTAAGACTTTATAATTCATCAAGTATAACCATTATACTATTTATAAAATTCTTTGAGTAAATAATTAACCCAATATATTATTAATATACAGGAAAAATCCTACCAGCTAATACCATAAATAATTTACAAAGAGTAAATTAGGTATTTATCATATTTACAGGAATCGGAGTTATCGAACTCAGATAGGCTCAATAAGCTGAGCTTATACATTATATTGTTTCAAAACTATACAGTAAACAAAATATATAATTCAAGAAAAATTGTATGGACAGCTTATAACTTCAAGTTCAGGGTAAACCCTGGTAAAATTAAAAGTATGCACTGAGGTTCATAAAAATAAAGGAGTTTTATCTCCTTTATACCTCACAACTACCAACATGATATACAAAATAAATTTTACAGCCTGTACGAACAGTAATATATATATACGCATGCATTACACAGTAATCAAATAAAGACCCAAAAACCATAGTCTCGGCTTCAGCCAAGATCCCATGCTAAACAAAGAGTGAAACTCGTTTAACAGCGTTCAGGTTCACTAAACTGAACCAAGGTAACCGCGAGGGTTACAAACCACGAAGTCAAATCTAGGACTGCCCTAAAGGACCAGCAAGGAGGAGAACGCCATGGATAAAAACCAGGCTTACCGGGAGTAGCCAGCCGTTGGAGTCTTGCACCTTCCACACCAAGGAGAGAAGGCCAAACCTATAAAAAAGGAAAAGCATAATATTAAAACCCTCCAACTGCTGTTGGTTTAACTTATTACTTTTGAAAAGAAAACGAAGGGAAAACCCTGTAGCTTACCTTAAAGTTTAACAGAAATATGGCCACTTAAGAACAGCAAGGCAACTACCAGCAGGAGGAAAGGTAAACCATTCATTTACAGCATAAGAGATGGAGTTTGCTGGAACGATAGGTAACCTGTCACGACGAAGGACGAGTCACAGCATCAAGTTAAGGCAACGGCCTATGCAGTAAAGAGTTCAGGTAATGGGTGAAATTGGCGAAACCCTAAGAGAATTGACATTACTCAACATTCAACAACAAGCTGTTCGACACAGTCTTTTTCCCTCACAACGCAGTAGACGAGCCCATGAGGAGCTTAACCAGCATATCGACTGCTAGGAGATGGTGTAAGAAATGGAGCAGACAAGGAGGTTTTGTAGAGTGGCCGGAGGCCCGAAGGCAGTGGAGGAATGACGATTTAGGGTTTGAGTCAAACCCTTTTAACATGCGAGTACATGGCTGGAAAGAGCCCACGTAGTCTTTTAATAATTGGCATGCAATGGGTGGGAAAATTATAGTTCCATGAAACAAAAATTCCAAATGATTTGCTATCCAAATCATAGTGCGAAAATTCTACAAAGTTCGTCATGCTGTTGGTCAACTTCCTGCATTATAAATCAATCACGTAAACCTTAGAATCTTGTTTGGATAACATTTTAATATGAAATCTTATCATTTGTATAATCTAACACTTATGATCATGGAATTTTAACATGTTGTTATGTTACAAGAGCAAATTCATAGTTACCTTGGTGCGGCTTTATTTTCAAAACCAATTCTCTATACCTTATAACTACCCTAGTTCTTAAAAGAAGGTCAAGTAAATAATTGCTTAAAGACTATAAAACTATGGGAATCAAGTTAAACAGTAATTCGGTTATGAACATGATTCTAATCTTGGATCTTAGTGTTTATCCTTTTCACTTTAATTTTACCTTGTGAAAATAACAAGTTAATCACTAGTTGAAATGTCATTTTATGGCAAATGGTCTTTGTCAAGGATAAGATCATAGACTTTTAAAGGTGATATAAAATCGTTATGATAATGAACTTTTGTTAAGTTAAACTCTTTGCTGGTTGATATGGCTATAAAACTCATATAGTTTGTAGTGAAGTATAGTAAGTCTTCAAACGTTCAATAAGTTTAACATTGAATACTTGACCTTGGAAGAGATCTAGTTCCCAAGCAACTCAGATCTTTATTTTTCAAATGCAAGTCTTTAAAGGTGGCTAGTATAAAAGTAGTAAAACCCCTTTAATATTTTGAGGTAAAGAAATATTTATCGCATTTTGTAATTGCAATTAATAGGTACATCAAATGGTTTAGTACTCCATAGGAATATTAAATCCTATTTTTACGAAGGAAAAATAGTTGTTATCTTTACTAGTAGAGTTCAATTCATTATCAGTAAGACTTTAAAAGAAATCATTTAATGCTTTACCTCTATAAGCTTGAGAAATATGACTAGTATGTACACTCTTCTACTGAATTAAATTTTGTGCAGCGAATATTTATTGAATACTTTAGAGATTCGTTAACAACACCCGAACATCTTACATGTATAGCTGTAATAGAAGGAAAATTCTGCGTTAGCTCGGAAGCTAAGTAAGCCCAGTTTTTCATGACAGACCCACCTTATGGTCGTAAAAAGAAACAAGTCAGTAAACTAAAAAGAACTGTTCTATTACTCTGCCAACTAACAGATGAATTCAAATAATAAGCTGGTAACAAATAACTAATTAAATGATTAGTTAACTGCATTTATGTTAATATTATGTAAATTTAAAAATTTAAAATTTTTTTGGAAAATTTGGGGGTTTTGACATGTGGTATCAGAGCATGGTTCAAATACTAGGCCTTGATGCGGCCCAACTAGTTTCCATAGAACAGTAAAACAGTGTACTAACCTATATTATGTTTTATGTAAGGAACATAAAATTTCTTTTTCTAAATCTAACAAGCAAGTATAGAGAAGCTAGGAGAATATGCTTAGGAGGAGTCTCCAAACACCGAGACAAGAAAATTATCCAGAGAACCTATTTTAGAAGAGGTAACTGCTCACTCCAGGGAGCTGATGCAGACTATAAAGGATTTGAAGACTGAAATGGAATCAGCCAAGAAGGACAATGAGAGGATTTTGAAGACTCAAGAATAGTTGAACCAAATTTTGATGGAAAAATTCCAGACTGAAGGGAGGAGCAAAAGATCTGAATCTGAAGAAGTTAGCCATCAGAAAGGAACTAAAAAGATGAAGCTGGAAAAAGCCGAAAGCAGTTCATCATCTAAAGGGTTCAGAGAAAAACAAGGCTACCACACTACTAGTGACAGTAGTGAGGCTGAGTGGTATGAAAGAAAGAAAAAGTACAGACCATATGAGGAGATCTTAGGAGAGTTCAAAAAAATAAAGCCCCCAACTTTTAATGGAGATACTGAAAAAGGGGAAGAAGCAGAGTCCTGGTTATCCGGGATGGGGAAGTATTTTCAGATATACAACTATTCAAGTCAGCTGAAGGCAAGAATGGAAATCTATAATCTCTTTGGAAAAGCAGACATATGGTGGCAAGATCTGAAGAGAGTCAAGGGTATCAAGGAAAAAGAAATTAATTGGAGTACTTTTAAAAGGTACCTCAAGAATAAATTTCTATCCGAACAATATTATGAAGAAAGAGCTAAAGAATTTTACGAATTGAAGTTGGGTTCCATGACCATGAAGGATTTAAACAGTAAATTCTTAAGCTTGCTGAGGTATGTACCTTACTTAGTAGATGAGAAACCTATAGTGCAGCGGTTTCTCAGTTGTCTACCATACCACATCAAGGATAGAATTTAGTATGATAACCCGAAGACTCTGGAAGAAGCCATGAGGAAGGCAAATTTCTGTTTTGAGTAGAACAAGAAGGAAGAAGGTATAGCCAACTAGAAGGCTAAAAAGTCTAACAATAATCAGCCTGAGTTTAAAAAGAAAAAATTTGTACCCTGGAAGAATTTCAAGAATAATAAGAACAGAAATTATTCTAACAATAAAAATTTCCAGGGAAATAGAAATGGTGCATCCAATAATTTGAATAACTTCAAGGGCAAGGAAGCTACAAACAATGATGGGAATTTCATTAAGAGTTTTCAACGAAAGGAGCCTGTTAAGTGCTGGGAATGTAATGGCTCGCACTATGCCTCGGTCTTCCCAAACCGAAAAAAGGCAGTCAGCAATATTCACACTGTGCAGGAGGAAATGACTGTTGGAGAGCTTGCCAGGACTATGCCCAGAATAAATGTAGCATTGGAGAACCGCCAAGCTGACTATCAGACTTCCATGGTGGAAGTGGAAGGTATGGTTAACAAAACCCCTGTAACCATTTTAATTGATCCAGGAGCTAGTCTTAGTTACATTGCACCTCAGATAGTGGAAAAGTGTAAATTATCTGTTGAAAAGTTTGATAGTTCTTTGTTAGTTCAATTAGCCACTAGGGCAAAAAGGAAAGTAACCTGTTATGTGAAAGAATGCGCTTTATTTATGGATGATTTTAAAACTACAGTTAAGCTTAACATTTTGCCACTTGGCTCATATGATTTACTAATTGGCATGGATTGGTTAGAGCAGCATAAGGTAGTTTTAAACTGTTACGATAAAACCTTTACGTGTGTAAATAGTAATGAACAATCAGTAACGGTTAAGGGTATTCCTAGGAAAACTGTAATTAGACATATTTCTGCTTTGCAACTTAAAAGAGCAGTCAGGAAAGGGTGTAAATCCTATGTTGTAACCATTACAAATGAGGCAAGTAAGTCTGAAAAAGATAGGTTAAAAATAGAAGATATTCCTATTTTAAATGAATTTACTGATGTTTTTCCAGAGGAAATTCTAGGATTACCTCCTAGGAGGGAACTGGATTTCACTAACGAGCTGGTGCCAGGTGTGGTACCTAGCTCGAAAGCTCCATATTGTATGAATATTTTAGAACTTAATGAGCTAAAATCATAGTTAAAAGAATTAATAGATAAGAAGTATATTCGACTATGCATAGATTACCGTCAACTAAATAAGATGACTATTAAAAACAGATATCTGTTGCCCCGCATAGATGATCTGTTTGATCATGTATGTGGAGATACGGTGTTCTCAAAGATAGACCTGAGATCAGGATATCATCAGGTAAGAATTAAAAATGAGGACATCTTCAAGACAGCCTTCAGAACAAGGTATGGACATTACGAATTTGTCGTAATGCCATTTGGGCTTACCAACACCCCAGCTGTCTTTATGTGCTTAATGAATAATATAATGCATAAATACTTAGATAAATTTGTTGTCATATTTAGTGATGACATCTTAATTTACTCTAAAAATGAAGCAGAACATAAAGAACACCTGAGGATAGTTTTACGAGAGTTGCGAGAGCAACAGCTCTTCGCCAAGTTTAGTAAATGTGACTTCTTTAAGGATGAAATCCAGTACTTAGGTCACGTAGTGAATAAAGAAAGGATTTCAGTCGATCCTGAAAAGATTTGGGCAATCGAAGATTGGCCAATTCCAAAGGATGTAATAGATGTTAGATCATTCATGGGAATTACCGGTTATTACTGGAGATTTATTGAAGGCTTTTCAAAAATAGCTAATCCGATCACTTCTTTGCAAAAGAAAGGAAAGAAATTCGATTGGAACTTAAAATGTGAAGAAATTTTTAAGAAATTAAAAACCTTATTAACAAGTGCCCCTATTCTAAGAATAGCAGATCCTAATAAGGATTTCTTGGTATGTACTGATGCTTGTAATGATGGTTTAGGCTGTCTGCTGACCCAAGACAAGCATGGCATTGCCTATGAGTCCAGGAAGTTAAAAATCCATGAAAAGAATTACGCAACTAATGACTTAAAACTTGCTGCTGTTATACATGCCTTAAAAATGTGGTGACATCATTTAATAGGCAAAAAATTTATCTTAATGACTGATAATAAAGGACTGAAATATCTTTTAGATCAGCCCAACTTAAATGCAAGACAAGCAAGATGGTTAGCCTTCTTGAGTGAATATGATTTTGAAATCCAACACATAAAAGGAAAATAAAATAAGGTGGCTGATGCTTTAAGAAGGAATGCAAAGCTGAAATTTACAGCAGCAATCAGCACTTATGCTTCTGATTTAAATGAACAGCTTACAGAAGGGGTAAAACAAGATGAAATTTATCAGAAAATACAAGTTACAGCTAAAGAGAAACCTATAGAAAGTTTAATAAAAGGTTATAGTCTAAATAAAGATGGATTTTTATTATTTAAGGATAACCTGTATGTGCCTAATATGCCTAAGGTTAAGTTGCTGATTCTGGATGAAGTTCATAAAACACCCTACTCAGGACATCCAGGTTACCAAAAGACTGTAACCATGCTAAGAAAAGAATATTTTTGGCCTAATATGAAATCTGAAGTAGCTGAATACATAGCTAGATGTTTGGCCTATCAACAAGTGAAAACTGAACACCAACATCCAGCTGGTTTATTGCAACCCTTACCTATTCCCAGCTGGAAATGGGAAGTAATCAGCTTAGATTTTATTACTGGATTTCCCAGAAATCAGAATCAGAATGACTCAATTATGGTGGTGGTAGATAAATTAAGCAAAGCAGCACATTTCATTCTTGTTAAAACTACTTACAAGGCTGCCAACATAGCTGACATATTCTTAAAGTAGATTTTTAGGTTACATGGTGTACCGAAGGTTATCATCTCAGACAGGGATCCTAAATTCACGGGAAATTTCTGGAAATCCTTGTTTAAGGGATTAAACACAACACTGAATTTCAAAACCTCTTTCCATCCTCAAACAGATGGACAGACTGAAAGAGTGAATCAGGTGCTGGAAGATTTGTTAAGGATGTATGTTAAAGATCAGCAAGGTAAGTGGGAAGATTACTTGCATTTAGCAGAGTTTTCATATAATAACAACTATCATTCATCAGCTAAGTTCAGTCCATTTGAAATTTTGTATGGGCGTAAATGCAACACTCCTATCTCCAGGAATGATCAAGTAGATAGATTGGTGTTAGGACCTGAATTATTAAAAGAAATGGAATAGATTGTGAAACAAGTGCAGGAAAATTTGAAGGTGGCACAGGATCGGCGAAAGAGCCAAGCAGATTTGAAAAGAACTCCCAAAGAGTTCCAGGTAGGTTTTCATGTGTTTATAAAGGTAAGACCAAAGAAAAGCTCCCTAAGACTGGGGAGTTGTGAAAAACTAGCACCACGTTACTGTGGTTCGTTTGAAATTTTATCTAGAATTGGTCAAGTTGCATATCAGGTAGCGTTACCGCCTAACTTGAAAGTGCATAATTTTTTTCATATTTCTGTTCTGAAAAAGTATGTTCATGATGCTACTCATGTGATTGATTGGAATGTTGTACAGATGGAACCAGAAGGAGAAATTCTGGTGGAACCGGACTATATCCTCGGGAGGAGGGAAATTACTCTGCGAAACCGCACCATTGGACAGGTGCAGGTGCAATGGAAGAACCTTAGTCCTGAAGAGGCTACCTGGGAACTAAAAAGTAAGATGTGGGAAGCATACCTGAATCTGTTCCAGGAGGTTGCAGAGGATGAAGAATAAGTAACATCGAGGACGATGTTACATTTTAAGGGGGTGTGTATGTCACATACCCCAATTTTGTAAAGTAATGTTAATTATTTTAATTACATTGCCTAAGACATTATGTTAAAATTAATGTAAAGTAGAAACTGATGACTCAGTAGAGTCAATATAAGTGGAATGTAATTCTGAATATTTTATTATTAATAAATAAAAAGTGGAGACAACAGCATTGGCAGAGTTGTTAATAAGAGGTTACTTGTCAAACTGGTGGAGGGAAAAAGACAAGTGGCAGCATCCTCAAACACTTCATAAGTTGCAGGTGGCAACTTCCCTATATTTGGGGTCATGATCCCCCAAGAAAGTGGGATCAGAGCAGGTGGCTCAATAAATGACAACTAACCCAAAAAGACCTAGGCAATATTTTAAAAGTACCCAATGAATAGAGCTGAGGCTGCTTAGTTATTTTCCAGAGAATAATCAATCAGGAGAATGCTATTCAGGAAATTCATTGGGGAAAAAGGGAAAAATAGTAAGGAATTTGTTTGAGAGGAATGGTGCAGTAACTTGGTTTATTACGGCTAGTTAGCTCGGAGAACTTACTGTTAAGTTTAGATTTGGTACTGAGTTTGAAGACTGGTATTTGACTATTGCTGCACCTAGTTCCAGCCAGAGAGACCAGAGCAAGCTCAGGGGTCCTGAGGAGTCGCTGTTTGAGCGCTCTCCAGGAGTTGGTGGGGAGGAACGGCCTCCCATTGCTGTTGTTCTCCAAAGCTCAAGCAGGTTCTGTCACTTAACTGTCTTTGTTTTAATAACTGTGAATGGTTGAATGTTATGTTTGTAGTTATGATATAAAGATTTAACTGGTTTAGTGATGTAAATATTTTTAGTTTATCAGTAACAGAATATTTTGATGAAACATAAATACCCACTATGTTTTTCCACATTTGGATTTACCAGACCGTACTCCAGCACAGGGGTAAAAATTATAAAAAGATGGTATGATGAGATTGTAGAATAGTAGATTGTTTCATTACCTATCATCAGAAGAAATATTTGTTTTACTGACAGTAGCATGTGTTTGATAGATAAAACTACTCCCTTGTACAGTATTTTACTCTCAGTAATTCTATTAATTGTAAAGAACAAATAGAAGAATATAATAGTCACCCTGAAGAAAGGTTAGACTAGGTATACCTGCGGTTCAAACCTTACAACTGTTTTCTTCTAGTTTAAAGAATTTAACTTCTATATGCTGAATAACAACACTAAA
>LPNX011077246.1:585960-598114 GCA_001517045.1 Pseudotsuga menziesii | reverse complement strand
TAAATGTCATTTGTGTTTTGGCAAGAGATTTTTAAGTTTTAACAGAGACTGATTCACCCCCCCCTCTGAGTGTCTGAGACCTGTTCTACAATTGGTATCAGGATATCAGCATTTTAAAAATGGTTGGAAATGTAAATGATAAAATCCCCTTGTTTAATGGAGATGACTATGCCAATCGGAGGGATGCCATGAAGTTTTAGTTGAAGTCCAAAGGAGCACATGTGTGGGCCTCTCGTCACAACTAGCTCTACGTTCACGATAAGGCCGCTAAATTTGGCACTGACCAAGGGACCTTCTGTTCAAATTTCCAAGGGTGCACTAGGTCTAAATATTTTGAGTGCCATTTTCTTACGTGGAGTTTGCAGTACTATGATAAAACGACCGGTACTAGGGTTTTTCCATTCACCAGTCGGCTAGGTTACAGAGATTCATTTAATGTACTCTGTCAGGCAATGTTAATGTAAATTCGATTTGATGTGTACCATCACGCGATATTACTGTAAATTTCAAATTTGATTCGATGCATTATGCTATCACAGACAAAGAATATTTTGCACTTGCAATGGTGAACTGTAAACACATGAATTGATAAACGATAAGAGGAATCTGTATCCTCGATGGAGTCTTGGTTTAGACAAACCATTGGTGCACTCAAAGACACTGGTAACATCAGATATGCCAAGTTCAAAAGCAAGATGCCAGGTATTGATATTGTTGTTCTGAAATCTACTCGCCACAATGACATCCCTCCCAAGGAAAACCACTTTCTAGTTGCCTTGTCTGCAACGGAATCCTCTGAGTTACTACCCCAACTCATACATTCCATGGAAATGTGATTAAACCGAACCGAGGACTAGATGGTCACTCTGAAGGCCTTGGCACTTATTCATCGACTCCTCAGGGATGCTAAGTTTCCCATTTTCATTAATGAAGTCGAGTGGCTTAAAACCCTGTTCGCCTCGATCTCCCAACATTTCGATAATAGTTCTAGTCCCCTCGACGTAGAATGTTCTCTCTAGGTTCGCAAATATTGATCTTATTTGGATCAAATACTTCATTGCAACAGGATTCTCAAGTGTGCAGACAATATTGAGGCTGAAAATCAAAATAGAATGATCTCCAAAAATATGGATGTCAAAGAAGATACGAAGTCCCTGCAACTACTCGTTGGCTGCCTCTTGGAATTCATTCCTCGTTATCAAAGCCTCGTTGCAAACAACTCTCTCATTTAGTTTGTCCTCAATTTACTTAGGAAGTACTGTTTCAATATCTATGCAACCCTTAATGATTGTATATGCAAGCTTCTCGATGAAGTTCCAACAAAAACAGCTCTATGCCTTTTGAATGTTTATAAATGTATTTTGCGAGAGTCATTAACAATATTTATCAATCCACGGGAGGAATGAATTCATTATCAAACACATGATAGAAGGGACCATGACCAAACATCTTCAGAGTTGGTTCACACATCAATCTCTTCCCTAGAGTTCTATAACACACCAAAAAAATGCCACAACTTCCATCTACATATAACTCCTCATTTTGACTAACTGCACTCAAGGATCCAACTCTCAGTAGGTAGAGAGAACCGATACTCACTCAACCAACAGAATTCAGATGACCCCCCCTTCTTCGATTGATCTACTGAATGAAAAGTATTAGACGACCCCCCCTTCTATTCTGTTGTAACCATCTCTCTCGAAGAGATATGTATGCTAAAAGATACTACACTATATCCATGCAAAATCTTGTTTTAATTAGATCCTCACAGACATCTCGCTTAGCCCATCCCAATGTGAGGAGAGAGAAATTCATGCGTTGATTTAGGTGATAGATCAAATATTTAAAATTTTGTAGAGCTTTCCATCTAACCAAGTTGTTGTGTAAAACAAGGAATGTGATACATGATTCATGGTTAACGGATTCCTGAATATCTATGAAGATAACAATAGATCCAGAAGGAATCGCACCTAACCTACCAAATTGTCTATTGGTGGTCCAACAACTTAGTAATTTTTATATCTAAAGTGATGGATAGAGAATAGATTTGTTAAAAAATTGTCCATTACTTAACATCGTTGGTGGAATCCTAACTCATATTCCATCCAAAAGAATCGTAGGAAAAACCCATGAAAACTGTGTGTTAAATATCCCACTGGACAACATGTGAAGATCACGCTTATGTTTGCATGATGAAGTAATCGGACACTTTGGTTTCTCAACCTGCTTAGTAAAATATGAGCTCGTATTTTAATAAACCCGTGAAAAAATTACTAGTGAGATGATTTGATGGTTGGAGAGGCAAGGATGTTGGACATACAACAAAGTTTTGTCACTCCATAAGGTGTTTCAAGTGTGAAGGCTTTGGTCACAAAGCACAAAATTGCATGAATCCAAAGAAACAATACAATCAAAAGGAGGATGCTCTAAGGAGTCAAAGAAGGGATTTGAAAAGAGACGACATTCAAACTCTAGAAAGCAAGATGCCTCATGACATGTCTTTAAAGATGAAATTTGAGAAAATCCATAAAGAATCAAGAGAGACAAGTCCAAAGAGAAAGATAAAGAAAGTTTGGAGACCAAAGACACAAGGTCTTAGTCCTCATGCCAAAACAAATGACTCTTATAGAAAGGAATCTCTAGAAGAACACACTCATTCTATAAATGATGACCATTCCATAGTTGAAGAAAATCCAAGTCTTGAAGAGGACTTGGAAATGACTCTTTTACTTTGTTAAAAGAATCCTTATTAGATGTCAGTCCAAACAAAACTGTCAGAATTTAGTTGCTTCAGGTCAAGATTAAAAATGGACTTAAAAGACTTAAAGATGACTTAGACCAGATATCAATATGTAATTTTGGATAGGTTAGCAACTAGTGTCATTAAAAAGCAGAAAATAAAAAAGCTCTCTATCCTCGAAACTGATAAGATTTGACAAATAAAAGGGATGTTATGAATAAAAGAGCATTTCTTGGTTAACTGGTATTACATGTTTAAAAAAAGCACTAAGTTAGGGGGACCTAGGTTGAAAGAAAAATCTGTCTATTTTTGTTCAAAGAGAGCATTATTTGAAGACAAAAACAAAAAAAACTGTCAAAACCAAGTTGCTTCAATTCAGGGGGAAGACAGTTAACAATTGGCAATATGGCAGAAATACTAGAGTCCAAGAAATAAATGAAGTTTCAACAACTGTTATCAGATCTCTGATAACAATTGGTTTCAAGAGAAAGTACATAGGCAGGGGGAGTTGATTATATATTTCACCACTAATGTTAAAATATTAGGAGTAGTCTCTCTTCCAATCTAATCTCTCAAGAAAACAATACATTAAATTGGTATCATTTCAGGGGGAGTCATTGAACCCTGTGCCCTTGATTTCATAGGAGGAGAAATGAAGAGTATTGCCATCAATTCCAAAGGGGGATATTGTTGGAAATATGGAAATACTGATTGGCATTGATGGCATTAACAGCATTGACAAAAACAGGCATATAGGCATACATTTCAGATGTGTTGAATATGAGTGCAAAATGCTCTAGTCTAAAAGACAGTGAACCATGTTGATTTGAAGAATCCATAAAAGAATGTGTAAAACTATTGATTGTATTCAGATTCCATACATAGTAGTTCGATCCCATCGTGGAACTCACTACTCCACTGTTCTGATCCACCATCTCCATGAACTGCCTGATCACCTCTATGTAAATTGATGAAAACATGATGGCCAGGCCGCAGAGATATTAGGAAGGCTTAGTATGCCTACAAAATACTGGGAATTCAATGTTGACAAGCAATATGATGAGAGCAGATGACAGAGTAATTTGAGAGAAGAAAATAGATAAGCAGACAAAGCAGTGGATATGCACGCCAGATGCATGGAAGGTTTCCCTAAGTAGTATGGTATTTTGGTTCCAGTGATTCGGCATTGGTTGAATTAGCACTGGAAAAGAAGCATAGAGAAACTTTATAGGTCAAGGATTCCTTTGAGACTAAAGTTTAACCACAAGGAGAGAAGTACAGAGTATATAGTTCTCAAACAATTCAGGGCTCCCAATGGAAGATGAAGGAAGATTGGAATCAATCCCAACAAAAGGACTCAATGCATGATTTAAATCTC
The DNA here is from genome assembly GCA_001517045.1 of Pseudotsuga menziesii. Lineage (NCBI taxonomy): Eukaryota > Viridiplantae > Streptophyta > Pinopsida > Pinales > Pinaceae > Pseudotsuga > Pseudotsuga menziesii. The sequence continues at coordinate 593,996 of LPNX011077246.1, read as the reverse complement.
AGTGAGAAAATCTTATGGGTTGCAGTGAAGGAAAAAAAAGAACAAGAAATTTCCCCCAAAGCTAGAAATCAGAAATGTGTAGTGATAATGAAGGTTGATCCAATGGCGGGAGCATCTATAGGTCGAATGCCATTTCAAAACTTCAATCCTTGTATTGATAAACTGAATGATGAAGCCAAGGACATTGATGACAAACGTAACATATCTACTACAAACATTGCAGATTGAAACTGAATGAACACTGATAGAAACTGAATGATTTATTATCTGACATTGAATCTATGGAAGCTGAATTCATAAAGATGTTTCAAATGGTGCTCTATCAAAGATAATGAGGTATCACATTATGGGAAAGATGATATCAACAAGAACCAAGAAAATGGTGATTCAGAATATCTTCAAAGTAAGAAATTAAGAGTTGAGGCAGATGCACAAAATTCATATTGGTCTCCAATGAATTATATGAGACTCAGCAACCATCCGATCAAAGAGATCGACGATGGCGATTAACCTGTATTTGCGAATTATCCCACATTTGTAGTGAAGACTTCTTTGTATGTGTTTATATACACCAATAATTCCTAATACTATTGATGCGTAGAGCAAAGGTTATGGTGGGTATTAACCCAAAAAAAACCTCATTCAGCTCTACATGGCCTACACCACCCAAGGACACCCATGCATGACCCTCGTTTAACCCCATTTGACCCCCACACCCTCAAGAAGGCTTAAAAATAGGAAAAAGGGCTTAAAAACCCCTAAAAAGAGCCTAAATAGCTCTAACAGGGGCTAAAACCCCTCAAAGGAGCCTAAAACCCTAAAAGGAGCTAAAGTTTGAGAGAAAGGGGCTAAAAGCCCAAAAAAGGGGTAAAGCCCTTACCAGGGGCTTAGAACCCTAAAAAAGCAATAAATAGAGGGGTGGGGGTCACTCTCAATTCACTCCTTCACTCCCTATCGCTATGTTTCTCGTGTGAGTGCCTTGAGACCATTTGTCTCTCAAGCCATTCACCCTCCCTCTCCTCCATCCATCCATTGAGCCATAGCTCCCCATTCCTAAGAGAGGTGCTTCCCCAAGCTAGGGCATGGTGGCCCATTTCCACCCATAGAAGGTATCATTTTCTATTTTCTGTCATGTTTATTTTAGTTATTTAACATATTTGTTTTGCAGGTTTATTGCTCATGTTTTGTTGCAGGTCCCCATTAATGCCTCGCAGCAAGTTCTTTGTTTTCTAACAGTTGTATGCAGGGCCTTGGAGTTTAAACCCTAACCTTATGTGCATAGGGGTTTTGTTTTTCTTTGATTTTTATTCTATATTTCAGTTCTGTTTGTTTTTCTTTGCATCCACCACCAGGAACCTATCCTTCCATCCTATAGATGGAAGGTAGCCATTCCTTCCCTGTAGCAATGGAGAAATCCCTGCTACAGAACTGGTGACCATACCAGGTCAATCCCACAGGATCCCTGGGTTTTATTTTTGCAGTTTAGTTTTTTTTTTGCCCTAGTTTCATTTTCTGTTAAAATCTAGCTTAGATTCCTGTTTATTTACATTTCAAGTTACTGTCGAGCCTCCTCAAGGCAAATCTGAGTCCATTTGGCCACAGTACAGGTTACCGTCAACCGGATCTGACTCGGGGTCAAAAAAATTTCACTTTCCAGAGCAAGTCGCTCTTATCGGGCCCAGAGAGGGGACCAGGTCACTCATTTTGGCCTCACAGGTGTGACCAGGTCACGTATTTAGCCCCGAAAGGTGCGACCCCCTTCCAAAAGTCAGCCCGCTTCTGTTTGCAAATTCTGAGCGACCCCCTTGCCTGTTTCTGGAAAAATTTGGTGACCCCCTCGCCACATTTGACCCAAAAAGTGCGATCTATCACTCAGAGTTTGATTTTTTTTAAAGTTAAGGACTATCAGTGTGGCCCAGCCGCCTTTGTCCATCCAAATTGTTTTTATTACCGTTTTTATTTCTGTTTATGTCCATTTCATTTACAGAACAAAGCTTGTGTAAATCAAAGTGTAAATCAATGCTTAATAGGTTAATGAACATAGCTTAATTAAAATTTACTTAAAATCAACATCTTGCCTAACCCTTCCTCCTCTACCCAGTCAACACCCTTTGGGGTATTCTGGGATAAGACAAAGGGTGAAGCTCGTATAGTAATAGGCACTTCACTTAATATTTTTCGAAGCCACTAAAAACGGGTGACTTGGAAGGTAGAGGGGGTAGAGAAGGAGGGATTCTCACGGCGCTCAGCGTCCTCCCTGTTGACCAACCTTGCATCCGGAGGGTGACCTATGGATCTACGGATGGGCTTAGTCCCATTGTGTTGAGATCCCAGCACCCTGTCCTGGTTGAAGAGAAATATAGGTGCAAGCTAGTCACTTAGTCAGGCTATCATAGTTCAGGATTACAAATGGTACAGGTCTAAAGATTTATGATTACTATTTACTTCTTTCATTCACAAAATTATGAACTCTGTGGAATATTCATAAACCATTTGAGCAACCACCAGATATAACAGAAAAACAAAAGACATACACACCATACCATATAAATCAACCCAACTCAGTTCATGACGCTGAGTGAGCCAGTAAAATTTACAATTTACACTGAGTTAAACATCTGCAGTCTTTGAGGACATAAGTCCCTAACTGCCTTAACCATGGGAAGTACTTGGGCTCAGCCTAAAAACTCATTGTGAGGAGTACCATAGGAACCCCAAAGTAGTTGGCCGTTGAGAGGAATTTCCAAGTGAAATGGGCAACGACCCCCACCGATTGAGTAGCACTCCCATGAGGAAAAAGCCAAGCGTTGTCTTCTGGCAGTCTTAGTGGCTGAGTGACCACCTGCAGCCAATAGGAAGCCATTAAAACTGGGGTCCAAAAATCATTAACACCATTTTGACAAGACAAATTTGACACGATTGATCCCTCACACTCTTCCTCATGCCTAAGAGGTGAACCACCATAGTTCGGGTCATTAAACTGACATCGTCGAGACCATTCTTGATGACCTTCCACACCATCAGAAGGCCATACAGCCTCTGATTCAGATTCAGACCCATATCATCCTGAACCAGATCTGCACACTACACCATCAAGCCCCATGGCTGGTGCAAACCCGAATCCATTTTTCAGCATAGAAATTGCTAGTGGACCCATGTCCACACCACAAACTATCACCAACAACCCTACAGGTGGCCCCATCACGATTATGTAAACCGTCATAAGTCAGCTGCCACCACCCATATTGACCAGTCAAGCTATCCCACCTGCAGCACATGGGGGCAGTGGCCGTTCCAACTACACTGCCCCTCCTATCATACATGGGGGTAGTGGCCCTTCCACCCACACTATCCCTCCCACCACACTTGGGGGCACTGGCCCATCCACAATGATGCCACAAGTACCCCCAGCAATGCAGGTGCATTATGCACCTGCAAACCCCACCACCGTAGCTGCCCCATCTCACATCAACCTAGGGTCAAACCTTCCTTTCATGGCATGTATCAACTTGCCTGACTTGGCTCAGTTAACAAATGACCCTATCCGCCATCAAACGTTTTGGCCTCCCATGCCAACCAAACTTCGCTCAGACATTCCCAAGTTTGAAGGGAAGGTAGGGGAGTTCCCCCAAAACCATATCATGACATTTCATCTATGGTGCTCATCGAACAGCATTGTAGATGATTCGATCAGGCTAAGGTTGTTTCAACGCACCCTCACAGGTGCTGCAGCCAAGTGGTACATTGAGCTACCACAAGCCAAGTACCTGGATTTCAACTCCTTGGCATTCATGTTCTTACAATATTTCCAACTCCCCATCAGATATGACGAAGGGGTGGAGATCTTGTTATCTTGCCGCCATAATATTATGACCCACATAACCAACCACATCCATGAGTGGCGGCAACGCCGTAGTTTGTGTAAGATCCAACTTGATGACAGGATCTTCCTGGATTGGTTCCTCAAAACCTTGCTCCCACCTATAGCAAAGGACGTCGCATCCGAACGTCCCCAATCCGAAGAGGAGACCATCTTGAAAGCCCAGCAGTTTGATCTGATCTATGCACAGTCTGGATACCTTTACACTGTCATTCCAGATGCTCCCCGTGCAGGCACTTCCTACCGGGATGCACCGGGGGAATCCCATGCTGCAGATGACATCATAGGTTCTGTCTCTCACCAACCACAGCACCGTCCAACACCACCTGCAATACCACCACAAACAAGCAACACTACTAGTGTTTCCTACCAGAACCAAACTCCGGACTATGCAAGAATGATGTCCCAGTCCAGAGCCACAACTTCTTACGCATAACCTGCGCCACCACAAAAAACTCAAGCCTTAGCTTGGCCAACATAGCAATACGTAGGACAAATGCCCACATTTGTGTCACCGACACCCACCCAAATCTACTATGCACCACCGGTACAGCCTGTTCAAGCCCCTGCCCCTGCTCCACCTGCTCCATTGGGACAAGTGTTTGCACAACAAAACCGTCCCAACCAGCCAGCCCCCAAGAACCAACAAGGGCAAGCCAGAAATAACCGACCCCGGAACCAAGGCAACAATCAACCGCAGGGAGGCGGCCAACAACCAAATCCTCCCAACAATGCTGCAGCAAACCGGCCAGCCCAAAATCCTCAACGACCAAATGAACAAAGACACAACGCTCTGTTGCGGACAAACCAATCATGCACACTATGCCAGGTCTACGAGCACTACACATTCAAGTGTCCCTTCATGGGTAGCATTAAACAGGCCATTAGAAACGAGGTTCAACATGCCACCAATGCAACGGAGCAAGCCCAACCCAACCCAACACCACAAGGACCTCCTCCTATGGTGCTCCAAAACCCATTACCAGTCCAAGGATTGGTAGAAACCGCACCCCCTCCCCAACTTAATCCTAACGCTCTGGGGGCACCTCCCACGGTAGAAACAGGTGTCCACCACCTGCTAGTTATGACAACTGAAGAGGTCAATCTACAAACCAAACGAAATCAGTATGGAGCCAACACAGAACCTGCTGATACATCAGCGGCATCAACATCTAAAACAACCAATGCACCTCTTCAGTTACCCCCTTTTTTGCACCCCCCCATACGCCAGGTTGTCAACAACGCCACAGCTAGAGCTACTGTCAACTACAGCATAGTGGATGATTTGGCCCAAACACCTACCGCCATGTCTACTCTTGAGGTACTCAAAACTTGCCCAATGCAGTAGAAATCCTTACTAGCCACCCTTGGGGCCGTAAACCCGTCTGACTCCAAGTTGATCACATCTGACATGGAGAATGGAGAACCGCGAATGCCATCAACCATTGCCTTTCAAATCCTGATTTCTATCTGGAATTTGGTTGTGCACCGGTGCATAGTGGATGAGGGGGCATCCACATGCGTTATGTCTACCCTAGTCTAGCAGAAACTTGGATCCCCAATTCTGCAACCATCCTCCACAACTTTGTGGGATTATGATGGCCATCCCACTAAAGCCCAAGGAATCCTCCCCCATGTCCCAATCACATTAGCAGGGAAGACAGTTTTGATTGACATAGAGGTTGTCAATGCTCAATTGGACTATAACCTTCTCCTCGGAAGAAGTTATATGTATGCCATGAGAGCTGTCACATCAACTGTCTTTCGTCTCATGATGTTCCCCCACGAAGGGAAAATCGTGACGGTTGACCAACTAACTTATCATGATCCGCAAGGGCTAAGGGCACCCACCAACGTTATCCCTACAATCAACACCATCGATCCGCAAGGGATGACCACACACGCCATGGTTATCCCTGCGGTCAACACCATGGTTGACAACATTCTAGCCTCCCCATTGTTGAATGTGGGCCCTGGGTTGTTTGTCGATACCACCATGATGACTCCTTTCCCCTTAGTGTCACCACCACCGACACCAAACAAGACTGTGGACTTGTGCATGCTCTCATCCAGCACCGCTGCACCCAAACAACAACCGCAGCCGCAACCCCAACTGCAACCATAACACCATCCACAACCGCAACATTAATAGCAGCCACAACATCATCCGTAGCCATAGCATTACGTGCAACTGCTCACAACCTCATCCACACATACAACCATTAGGGATTTATCTGGGCTCCTCTCCAGTCCATATAATTCCCTTCCTCTTTCCCTCGCCTGGTGTCATGAGCAATACAGTAATGGCCACCCTAAACCTACCCAACTTTACATTGGGAATTCCCGTGTGGTATCTTAATCCACCAGCTCAACCACCGATGCCCCAGGAGGTCTTAACCCCCATGCAACCCATTGCGGTTAAGTCTCATCCTCCACCCGGCCCGCAAAAACCAACCACCGCACACGCACCAGCACCGCCCCACCCAAAAAGGGCCATGGGAAAGAATGCAAAAGGTACCACTGAACCTCAACAAATCCTGCCTTGCTTTGTCTGCGAAGAACAGGGCCATCCAAATCATAACTACCCTAAGATTCCTATAATCCATGCGCATTTGGACACCATGGATACAACCGAAAACCTCCCCGTGGTTGAGCTTCCAAGCGCACCAACAGTGAGAAACAAGTCATTGAGAACAAACCATGCTTGTGCCCTTTGCGGACTGTATGGACACTATTCTCACCACTTCCAAGACTTTCCTGAGTTCTAAATGACTTTAGCCGACCTTCATCAACATTCCCTTGAATCTGAGATCACCCTGATTGAAGAAGTTCACCCCCGACTTCCTTCTTCGGACACCATGTCCATTTACATGATGTCCAGTTCTACCGACCCTATTGTTTCCACCACCAATGACAGTCCATCAGACATGTCTCTTCATTGCTTCTGCAATGATGAGGAGAGACTTGAAGCCTTAACCACCCCAGAATACCCATGGGACGACATGCACCATCGCTCGTTCTTCCTCCCCGAAGATATTGTGTCGCAATCAGACCCATTTTCTGTGGAAACCAAAGATTTCATTCATGGGAAAGTCGATTGGTTCAAAAACCTCATTCCAGCACCAGACACCTTCGAAGAAGGGAACATGGCCAACATCTTGCCAACCATCAAAATCAACATCTCAACCAACCTCGAGGTTGTTGAATAAATCATGTTGGGGGCATCCTCCTCCCAGGAAGAAGTCGTTGCCTACAAAGCTATCTTCCAAGAATTTCGCGACATCTTTGCCTGGTATTACACTGAAATTCCTGGGTTGGATCCATCCATCATGGAACACCACATCGACACATGGCCCGATGTGGCCCTCGTATGCCAAAAGCAACGACCCATCCATCCTTCCAAAGCGGTCGCGATCAAAGCCGAGATAGAGAAGCTGTGCATAGCCGGTTTCATTTACCCCATTGCGTACACCATTTGGGTTTCTAATCATGTTCTGGTGAATAAAAAATAGGGTACCATCTGCATTTGCATAGAATTCCATGATCTCAATGGGGCGTGTCCCAAAGACAACTTCCCAACACCCTTCATCGATCATATTATCTATGCATGCGCCGGACATGAGGTCTTTTCCTTCATGGACGGATTTTTCGGATATAACCAAATTCAGATCCGAAAAGAAGACCGTTATAAGACTGCATTCACAACCCCATGGGGCACATTCGCATATCAAGTCATGCCCTTTGGCCTCAAAAATGCAGGAGACACCTTCCAGCACGCCATGACACACTGTTTCCACGTGTTGGCCTCCCAACAGATCCCTTTCTGTTTGCCTGAGAAAGGGAGCCCATAAGAGAAAAAAAATTGAAATCTGTAGCTGTTAGCTACCGAAAGTCTTTTGACTGAGTATTTTCGGTTTTGATTTGTAAATAATTCACTTTTGCATTTTTATCCTGCAAAATAAAAACATGAAATTTATAAAGTTCTTATTTTATTTGTATATATTGAAGTTCTTTTTTTTTATGTTTGTAAATAAAAATAATAATTTNATGCTGTTTGGTTCTCTGCTTATGGATTTGTGAGCTTCGTTCATGCTCTTTATGCAATTCATGTTAACGTCGTAGAGTAGCAAAGATCTTGTTTCCGGATCATCCGTCC
>LPNX011077246.1:557163-577951 GCA_001517045.1 Pseudotsuga menziesii | reverse complement strand
ATTTTTGATTGAATACTAACTCTGTTTTTCTTAAAAATGAGTTTTTAGGAATTGGGGTTTGTGTATTGAAGGTTGGAGTTGTTCTTTCTTGTCAGCCAGGGTTGGATTTTGGGATAGCTGTTATACATTTTCAGAGAATACATTTTCATTGTGGAAGCATTTTTGGAAATCAACAATCAAATTACTTTGAAGTCTGTTACCTTTTTACTTTCAGCAATATTAGTAAACTGTATTTCTCTCTTTTCAGTTTGATTCAGAATTGAATGATTTCATTCTTGATTATTTAGTCTGAAAAGTTTACCTTGTATTCAGTTTCTCAAGTTTGATTAACAGTCAGTTTTCATATTCAGCCTTATCAAATTACAATGATTTGTATTTGATATTGAAAATCTGAATAGATTGTGTGATGGAATGATTTCTAATTGCATCTATTGTATTCAGATTTGACCTATGTATTGCAAAACTACTGTTCTGTAAAGTTTCTTTATGTTATAACACAAACAGGAAATACATTATAATGTTTGAAGATCTGAATGTTTTCTGATTTAAAACTTGTAATTCTTGTTGTTTACATCTTTTAAAGAAACCAGTGAAGTAAATGATTTATCTTGATCAAGAATTAGATTGTGTTTTTATAAGTTAAGTTAGGTTTAAGATTACTTTTGCTCTGATACAATTAATGAAGGATTATTCTATTTATTGATTGTAATCAGATTTAGAATAGGCTAATCTTTTATTTCCTTAAAAATACAGAAAAAAGTTAAGACAGTCCTATCTTTCATCAGACAGCATTTGATTCTTGAATCTCATGCTTTGTGAATCTTTAGTCTTTCATTAGTTAGCTTTTACATTGGAATAATTAGATTTACATTAGTTAGAGTTAGTTAGTTTGATTAGTTGTTAGTTTTATTATCGAGTTGATTTAATTTTATCTTTTTTAGATTTAATTTCCTCCTTAGTTTCTTTAGATCAATTCATTGGCTAATGGAGCCGTTAAACCCGTCGAGGATAGCCATTCCAAACAGCTTGGAGCCTGTTTAAGGATCTCGGACTGGGCTATTTCTCCCTATTGCGAGCAAGTCACATTTTCTAGTCAACACCACGACCTCATTCACATCATGTTGGTTTATCTTAACAACCTCATGGCATGGTCACAGAAGCAAGCACAGCACATAGACGACTTGCGGCAAGTCTTCCTATGATGTCACAAGTACGAAATCCACTTGAACCCTTTCAAGTGTGTTTTCTGTGTCCCAAAGGGCCGTCTCCAAGGGTTCATCGTGTCACACAAAGGAATGACCACTGATCCCCTGAAATTCCAAATGATTTTCCCTCTAATGTCACCCCTTTGAGTGACAGTAGTATAGCTTGTAATATAGTCTTTTCCTTTTTTGTTTTACACATTTTTCAAAAGTTAGTCTTATGTATCATTTCCCCTCATTGCTCCAAATGGATCCTGCCTCGGACCAGTACATCGGATTTGTTGATGGAGCGAGCAGATGGTCTTTGAACCTCGCCTCAGCTGCATGGGTTATCTACTCACCGTCACATGAGTTGTTCCATATCGATGGAATATTTATGGGCAGTGCGACCAATAACCAGGCTGAGTATGATGGTGTCAAAGGCCTTTTGGTCGCAGCTCTCCAGTTAGGCGTTCACCATCTCGATGTCTTCTTAGACTCCCAGCTGCTTGTTTCTCAGTTGAACAACTACTACCGAGTACGTGATCCCTACCTCTTTAGAAAATTCATGCGCACTAAACAGATGGTTAGAACATTTGAGGCCATTACATTCACACATGTTCCCAAAAACCTCAATAGTGTAGCAGATCAAATGGCTAATGACATTCTAAACTGGCACATTCATAATCGCATATAGGAAACATACAACCATAACATCATGCATAATCATATATAAAAATACACACACAAGTGTAACAATACATCATCTAGGCACTGCATTTCACATCATCCTAAAAAGACTCACATATAAAACCATAAAAACGCATCCACATGCGTCAAATATATATATATATATATATATATATATATAGATAGATAGATAGATAGATAGATAGATAGATAGATAGATAGATAGATAGATAGATAGATAGATAAGTCGCATGTCCAAAATATGTCCAGTACAAAATGAGAAGCCACATATGCTTTCTCAGCAGAATATAAACAGCGATGCAAAAACTCCTAACTGCCCCAATGGACTAGGGGAAGCCCCACTAGGCTGCTAATCTGACTCAGACTCATCATCTGGCTCAGTATCATCATCTTCCTCAGAAGACTCATCCTTTGTAGGAAGATCACCTCTCGCCGCTCGACGAAGGTAATCACAGGCCACGGGCATCTTCCTCATCACAGAGGTCCACTCTGGAGGAAAACTATGAATGGAAGCAATCAGATCATTGCTCAAATGTTGTCAGCCATCATCAGAGATCCCATTAGCAAGTCCCTCTAGATGCGGTAGAGACTCATCCACCTCCCGCTGTCCCCTGCGAGGGTTCCCCACAGGAACTGCCGCAGGTGCCATAGCAACCACTCACCTCTGATACCTGGGCGGCGGGTAGGGACCAATATCTGCATACATAGACAAGGACACCATCAGTCTACACATATAAACATACAACTATCAACCAACTCAACTACACTATGTATAAAGATGAACATAAAGACATCACACATACATACCAGCTGGTCCCCATGCCTAGCCTGCAGGTCGGGGCATCTTGGGGTCCCCATGATAGTTCATACCCACATACGGGTACTCCTCAATGACCACTGGAAGCTCACGCCACTGCTCCTATAGCAAGGATTTCTCCTTGCTACAGGGGCAAGAATGGCTCCCTTCTGTCTATAGGACGGAAGGGTAGGTTCCTGTGTGGAGAAATGCAGGAAAGAAAAACCGAAATGAAATTAGACAGAAAGAAAAGCAAATATGGAGAACCCCTCTGCAAACAAGGTTAGGGTTCTGCTTCCAATAACCTGCAAACAACTATTAAACAAAAATAAACCTACAAAACAAGATAAGAAGCAAGCCTGCAAACAAATATCGGTTAAAAACAACTAAACTACTAAAGCAAATACATAAGCAAAACTAGGTTATACCTCTCCTTTGGTGAAATGGGCCACCATGCCCTGGCTGGAAGAAGCACCTCCCTATCTCATTCAGCAATGGAAGAGCTATGGCTCAATGGGGAAGATGAGCGGAAGAGAGGGGGATGTGGGTGGCTTGAGAGGCAAAGAGTCTCAAGGCATCCACGGGCAGTATAACAGTATGCAAGAGAGGAGTCCATTGAGAGTGACCCCCCACCCTCCTTTTATAGATTTTTTTGGGGGTTTTAGGGTTTTAAGCCCTTGGTCTAGGCTTTAGCCCCTTCCACCCTAAATTTAGCTCCTTTTAGGGTTTTAGGCTCCTTTGAGGGGTTTTAGCCCCTTTTTGGAGGCTTTAGCCCATAGGAGAGTTATTTAGGCTCCTTTTTGGGGGTTTTAAGCCCTTTTCTTCATTCTTAAGCCTTTTTTAGGGTGTGGGGGTCTAATGGAGTGATACGAGGGTTGAGCATGGGTGTCCTTGGGTGGTGTAGGCCATGTAGAGCTGAGTGAGGGATTTTTTGGGTCAACTGCTCCAACAGCTCCGTAGTGAAAAAGCATCCCACTCGGCCGCCGCCCTCTCGTACCATCATTTGGCACCACCTGTGCATCCGCAGCTCCCGTGGACCACTATCCCGCACGGCCCGGTGCAGATGTAGAGTAGGTACTTTCTCAAAAAAGAAAGCACATAGAAAGGAGCCAAAGCAAAAGCCTGCCCCAGATGCCTTCGCATTGTTCAACTGATGTCGAACAGCCTAAAGATCCATCTGGGCTCACCCATAATACGTGCCCCCCATAGCACGCTCTACCAACTAAAGCTGCCCTCCAGCTATCTTGTGGCTCCCCGTGGAACCCAAGATACGCAGTAGTAATGTCACCACCGCCCGTGTCGACAGGTCCTCCATGTCACACATCAAGATGTGGGATCCATGCACATACGCAGTAGCGTAACAGTGCTTATCACATAGCTCCTCCAATGTCTCCCCCCGAGAAATCATTGGTGCCAAGTCACCAACAACTCCCAACATAGGGAGCCCAGTCAAGAAGTACACATCCACCAGCGTGATCTCAATACGATGGCCCTGGAAGAGGAAGGCCTCCTCTCCATTATCCCAAAATCTCACCAGCGTTTGCAGCAACAAACGCAAGCTCTTAATAAGGGGTATCCTCATGAACTTCATTAAACCACAACAGGCCAGTGTATCACGCACATTCCCGTCCCGCAATGACGCCTCCCAGAGGTCTTTACAGTCTCTCTCCCGCCATTTAATCTCAGCCATCCTACACAAGCAAAGCACAGATGTCAGCCACTGCTCTCATAAAAAAATGTCACCTAGAGGCCAAGTCGCACCTGTTTGGGCAAAATGAGCGACCAGGTCGCTCAAAAATGCCCCATAGGTGCAACCAGGTCACTCTTTTTCCCTCGAAAGGTGTGACTTGGCTCCATGAAACCCCAGCAGGCTCATGGAGCACCTCCAGGTGACCAAATGCAGAATGTAAACCACCAAAAAGAAGAGATTTGGCAAAATCTCTTACCTGCAAATCGTGGAACTCGAAACCGTCAGTTGGAATAGGAGAAATCAACCAATGAAAATATAGGGCCCACCTCTCCAACTCTACAGTGAACAGTGACAATGACACTTCACAAAGTGGTCCCCACCCTTATATAGGCCCTATTTGACCTAATTTCTCCCATTCGACACAACAGGACCATACGGAGTCCATTTGAGACATCATTCATGCCATTGGTTTCAGAATTCCATCCTCTATCTCCTTATGAGACCATCGTCTCATGTTTAACAAACAAATTTTGGGACCGCTTCCCAGAAGTTACCTCGATTTACGAGCCACATCATGGTGGTGCAAGTGTCTGCGGACCTATACTTGAATCACACTTGCCTACCGCTACTCATGCGGGTTCTTGGGCCACCGCCCATAAGGAACATCATTTTTATTTTGTAACACATAGCTGCCTACTCCATCCACCGCACCTTATGCAGATATCCGGACCATCATCCGAAAGACAGATCATTTCCTTTGCATGTATTTTGCATATAACTACCTCCAGACTTGCACTCACATCACATGTAGTCACAGTCTGTCCACCACAATTCACACATGACTCTCCTGGCCTATGTTCGAGAGCCACCTCGATTTGCGTGCCTCTGTCGCACCAACTCGCGTGCCTCTGCCGGGATCTATCCCATGCATGTATTGGTATGTTTAAGAGCCACCTGCTCCGTCCATACTTCGCAGATGACATTTGGACCACTGTCCACCATCCCGACATGGGGCACCGCTTGTGCCACCATAATCGGTTGACCATACTAGAGTTTTCTTTAAGCTCTTTTCTGACTCCTAAAAGAATGAAAAGATTGTCGAGCGCAGCTGCTTCCTTTCCCACTCGTTAAAGTATAGGAAAGGGCATATACATCATCTTGTTTATCTCCTTTTGCAGACTATGTAGACCATTAAATGAAAAGGACCACCTTGGCACATTCAAGCCAAGACCGTTCCCCTCTGCATACTTTTATGCTTTCTCAGGCAGAGCGGCTGAACTTTATGAAAAAGCTCACCATGGGTTGTTGTTAAGCTCTTTTCCAGCCTTCTCATCAAGAAAATATTGTCGAGCAAACTTGGTCTCGTTCATGCTCGTAAAAGTATCTGAATGACAATCCAGTCAGTATAGGTTTAACCTTTTTCGGCCTGACTGGACTACCAACAGTAAAGAAGTCTCCCATCCCCTCAAAGGATGGGCGAGCTCTCCTGTGCATACTTTTATCCTTTTTCGGGCACAGGAGAGTACCAACAAAAAAAATACCCCACTGGAGTCTTCTTCGTGCTTTCAGACTCTCTAAAATTGAAAGCACCATCGAGCATTTACTTTCTCGAGCTCACCAAAAATCCATGAGATCGTACCACAACAGTGTCTCTAGACACCACCCCACAGATAACAGTTTGGCAGCATTCCCACTTTGGGTCGCCTTTGTTCAGAGTACTCTGCAATGTGTCTTCCTTGGATCCCATCTGTACCAAAAGTATCTACCTCCCCCAATTATTTCCCATCTGTAGTGACATTCCCGATATTACAGCTGTGATCCCATTCCCATGAGTCAGTTTTATTCGCTGCCTGGTCCTCCCTGTCATCATACTCTAAACAAAGGAAGTTTGAGTCTACTACACTCCCCCTGCCCCTATTCAACTCTTTTCCCTCCCCCCCGCCATTCAGTGGATCACTCCACAGATTGTCTCACATCTTTCGGTTATCTCCCTCGCGCTTCTGGTTAAGGAAACACCATTACCTTGACCTGGGGCAGGTCTCCCTCTGTCGAAGACAACACACATATTCCAGAGGATAGACCCAGAGGTCCCTATATCTTGGTTTCATTAACCTCATTGATGAGTTCCTTGGACCACTTGAGAGTAGTCCTTAGTGCCTCTCAAGATGGTTGTTTCTCATGTGCTCGACTCCAACTACATCATCACACCGTTGAGATTCGTACAGGGTGTTGGTCCGTGCAATATTTGTTCAAAGACCCCAGATGTCACCTGACTCTAGCACATTGATGAGTCTATTCGAGGGACCTAAACAGGTTATGTCCCTTATGATTTTCGGGTTGCGTTGGAGACAATGTTCAGAAGCCCCAGCAGTCTTCTATATAGATTTATGATTGATGCAGCATACTTGTACCACAGAGACTCTAACTCTCCATCAGTGAGTCCATACAACTATGTATCGTCCTAGATCCAGCAGGCTATCAGTCATGAAGATATAGAATTCCATGAGAATGCCATGGGTCCAATGTAGCAGTTCTTCATATCAGTATTGTATTCAGCCTCTAATTGAGGCAAACACTCTGTATCATCAGTTGTATACGATCGGCTCTTATATTATAGAGCATAGACCACATTATTCTTTTGACATTGTTACGAGCATGGGGCTGCCTGCCTCATCCATATACATGTCACACATTGTTTGTATCTCACCCATTGATGGGAACCATATTAATACAAAAACCAAAAGCCACCATGCCCCAGCCCAAGAAGCACCACCTCTCTGTAGAAAATCCTATGATGTTCGTCGGCCATACGATGAACTCCTGCCCTCACACATCAAGGGTCAATCTGTTAACCCAAAAAATCCCTCATTCATATCTACATGGCCTACACCACCCGAGGACACCCATGCACGACCCTCATTCAACCCCATTTGACCCCCACACCCTCAAGAAGGCTTAAAAATAGGAAAAAGGGCTTAAAACCCCCTAAAAAGATCCTAAATAGCTCTCATAGGGGCTAAAGCCTCCAAAAAGGGGATAAAACTCCTCATAGGGGCTAAAGCCTCCAAAAAGGGGATAAAACTCCTCAAAGGAGCCTAAAACCCTAAAAGGAGCTAAAGTTTGAGCAAAAGGGGATAAAATACCAAAAAAGGGGCTAAAGCCCTGACCAATGGCTTAGAACCCTAAAAAAGCTATAAATAGAGGGGTGGGGGTCACTCTCAATTCACTCCTTCACTCCCTATCATTATGCTACATGTGTGAGTGCCTTAAGACCATTTGTCTCTCAAGCCATTCACCCTCGCTCTCCTCCATCCATCCATTGAGCCATAGCTCCCCATTCCTAAGAGAGGTGCTTCCCCAAGCTAGGGCATGGTGGCCCATTTCCACCCATAGAAGGTATCATTTTCTATTTTCTGTCATGTTTATTTTAGTTATTTAACATATTTGTTTTGCAGGTTTATTGCTCATGTTTTGTTGCAGGTCCCCATTGATGCCTCACAGCTAGTTCTTTGTTTTCTAACAGTTGTATGCAGGGCCTTGGAGTTTAAACCCTAACCTTGTGTGCAGAGGGATTTCATTTTTCTTTGATTTTTGTTCTGTATTTCTGTTCTATTTATTTTTCTTTGCATCCACCACCAGGAACCTATCCTTCTGTCCTCTAGATGGAAGGTAGCTATTCCTACCCTGTAGCAAGGGAGAAATCCCTGCTACAGTGGGGGCTCTGGGTGCTTGGACTCCACGAGAAGCTCGCCAGCCTGGAGCCCGGGACGACCTATCAGGACCCCTAACCTTTTGGCAAACATGGAACTGATGCAAACATAGCGAACGTGGAACTGAGACGTTGGTGAACGTGGCATCATAGAAAACGTGGCAGAAAGGCGAACGCAGCAATAAAATGGTTGAGCACTAATATCAAAAGTATTTTTTTGAAGTGCTAAAGAATTTTTAGAAGAAATCAAAACCTTGATTTAAAAAGGGGGAGACAACTATTAGAATTCGTATATGCATATAAATAATTTAAAAAAAAATAATTATATTATTGTTATAAGAACTAAAAAATATTTTAAAGACTTAAATAAACAAAATGAAAAGATGTGATGACTCAAAGAGGTATGAAGACAAATATTTGAAGAGGTATAAGTTTGAAAAGGTATGAAGACTTGAAAGGGCATGAACAAAAGTATTTAATGAAGATTCGAAATTAGAAGAGTGTGTATCTCGGTGGATAAAATGTAATATTTTGGTGGATATTCTACCTTTGACATGAACCTTGTGTTCATTCAAACAGACTGGTGTCTGTAATCAAGTTGGAGCCTGAAAGAGGATTGGATTCCTCTCTACATGCTGGGTAATGTATACAAGTTGGGTCTTGTAAGAGAGCTGGGTCTCTCAATCTAGATGGGTCTTATAAGAGAGTTGGGTCTCTCAATCTAGCTCGGTCTAGATAGTTCATGCTATGTGATGTAAAATTTTATTTAATAAAAAAACATTTGACATATTCATATGTGTTTGTTATTTCGTATATATATAATTGGTAAATGTTATGGCTCATTAAATGTCATTTATGTTTTGGCAAGCGTTTTTAAGTTTTAACAGACATTGATTCACCCCCCCCCCTCTCAGTGTCTGAGACATGTTCTACAATTGGTATCAAAGCGGGTTGTCTTTGAACAACTCACTGCTGGAAGGCCGATCTAAAAGGAAAACAGGTCCATTTTTAGAGCCAAGATCTAAAGATAGGTGCCATTATCAGAATTTTAAAATTGGCTGGAAATGTAAATGATAAAATTCCCTTGTTTAATGCAGATGATTATGCCAATTGGAGGGATGCGATGAAGTTTCAGTTGAAGTCCAAAGGAGCACATGTGTGCGCCTCTCGGCGCAACTAGCTTTACGTTCACGATAAGGCCACTAAATTTCGCACTGACCAAGGGACTTTCCGTTCAAATTTCCAAGTGCGAACTAGGTCTGAATATTTTGATTGCCATTTTCTTACGTGAACTTTGCAGTACTCTGATAAAACGACCGGTACTAGGGTTTTACCATTCACCAGTCATCTAGGTTACAGAGATTCATTTAATGTACTATGTCAGTCGATGTTAATGTAAATTCAATTTGATGTGTGCCATCACATGATATTACTATAAATTTCAAATTTGATTCGATGCGTTATTGTATCGCAGACAAAGAATATTTTGCACTTGCAATGGTGAACCGTAAACACATGAATTAATAAATGAAAAGAGGAATCTATATCTGCGATGGAGTCTTGGTTTAGACAAACCATTGGGGCGCTCAAAGACGCTGGTAACATCGGATATGCCAAGTTCAAAAGCAATATGCCAGGTATTGATATTAATGTTCTGAAATCTACTTACCACAACGACATCCCTCCCAAGGAAAACCACTTTCTCGTTGCCTTGTCTGCAACAGAATCCTCTGAGTTACTACCCCAACTCAGACATGCCGTGGAAACATGATTAAACCAAACCAAGGAATGGATGGTCACTCTGAAGGCCTTGGCACTTATTCATCGACTTCTCAGGGATGCTCAATTTCCCATTTTCATTAATGAATTCGAGCAGCTTAAAACCCTGTTCGCCTCAATCTCCCAACATTTTGAGAATAGTTCCAGTCCCCTTGACGTAGAATGTTCTCTCTAGGTTACCAAATATTCATCTTATTTGGCTCAAAGACTTCATTACAACAGGATTCTCAAGTGTGCAGACAATATTGAGGCTGAAAATAAAAATAGAATGATCACCGAAGATATGGATGTCAAAGAAGATACAAAGTCCCTGCAACTACTCACTGGTTGCCTCTTGGAATGCATTCCTCATGATCAAATCTCCGTTGCAAAAAGCTCTCTCATTTAGTTTGTCCTCTATTTACTCAGGAAGGACTGTTTCAATATCTATGTAGCCCTTAATGTTTGTATATGCAAGCTTCTTGATGAAGTTCCAACAAAAACAACTCTATGCCTTTTGAATGTTTATAAACGTATTTTGTGAGAGTCATTAACAATCTTTATCAATCCACAGGAGGAATGAATTCATTATCAAACACATGACAGAAGGGACCATGACCAAACATCTTCAGAGTTGGGTTGCGCATCAATCTCTTCCCTAGAGTTCTATAACACACCAAAAAATTGCCACAGCTTCCATCTACATATAACTCCTCGTTTTGACTAACCACATTCAAGGATCCAACTCTCAGTAGGTAGAGAGAACAGATACTCACTCAACCAGCAGAATTCACTTTTAAATATCAATCTCCAACATAAGGAAATGGATCTAAAATTGCACCCATAAAAAGATATGCTTAGGATATGGATCTTTATCTTGTGCTTCTTCTATCGATATAATGAATGAAAAGGATTAGACAACCCCCCCTTCTATTATGTTGTAACCATTTCTCTCGAAGAGATATGTATGATGAAAGATACTGCACTATATCCGTGCAAAATCTTGTTTAAGTCAATCCTCATAGACATCTCGCTTCGCCCATCCCAACGGGAGGAGAGAGAAATTCATGCGTTGATTTAGGTGATAGATCAAATATTTAAAATTTTCCAGAGCTTTCCATCTAACCAAGTTGTTGTGTAAAACATGCAATGTGATACATGATTCGTGGTTAGCCGATTCTTGAATATCTATGAAGATAACAATAGATCCAGAAGGAATCGCACCTAACCTACCAAATTGTCTATTGGTGGTCAAACAACTTAGTAATTTTTATATCTAAAGTGATGGATAGAGAATGGATTGCTTAAATAATTGTCCATTACTTAACATCGTTGGTGGAATACTAACCCATATTCCATCCAAAAGAATCGTAGGAAAAACCCATGAAATCTGTCTGTTAAATATACCACCGGACAATGTGTGAAGATCATGCTGATGTTTGCATGATGAAGTAATCGGATGCTTTGGTTTCTCAACTTGCTTAGTGAAATATGAGCTCGTATTTTAATAAACCCATGAACAAATTACTAGTGAGATGATTTGATGGTTGGAGATGCAAGGGTGTTGGACATACAACAAAGTTTTGTCACTCCATAAGGTGTTTCAAGTGTGAATGCTTTGGTCACAAAGCACAAAATTGCATGAATCCAAAGAAACAATACAATCAAAAGGAGGATACTCTAAGGAGTCAAAGAAGGGATTTGAAAAGAGATGACATTCAAACTCTAGAAAGCAAGATGCCTCATGACATGTCTTTAAAGATGAAATCTGAGAAAATCCATAAAGAATCAAGAGAGACAAGTCCAAAGAGAAAGATAAAGAAAGTTTGGAGACCAAACACACAAGGACTTAGTCCTCATGCCAAAACATATGACTCTTATAGAAAGGAATCTCTAGAAGAACACAATCATTCTATAAATGATGACCATTCCATAGATGAAGAAAATCCAAGTGTTGAAGAGGACTTGGAAATGACTCTTTTACTTTGTTAAAAGAGTCCTTATTAGATGTCAGTCTAAACAAAACTGTCAGAATTTAGTTGCTTCAGGTCAAGATTAAAAATGGATTTAAAAGGCCTAAACATGACTTAGATCAGAAATCAGTATGTAATTGTGGATAGGTGAGCAACTAGTGTCATTAAAAAGAAGAAATTAAAATAGCTCTCTATCCTTGAAACTGATAAGATTTAACGAATAAAAGGGATGTGATGAATAAAAAAGCATTTCTTGGTTAATTGGTATTACATGTTTAAAAAAGAGCACTAATTTAGGGGGTGCTAGGTTGAAAGAAAGATCTCTCTATTTTTGTTCAAAGAGAGCATTGTTTGAAGACAAAAACAAAAACAAACTGTCAAAACCAAGTTGCTTCAGTTCAGGGGGGAGACAGTTAACAATTGGCAATATGGCAGAAATACTACAGTCCAAGAAATAAATGAAGAAGTTTAAACAATTGTTATCAGAGCTCTGATAACAATTGGTTTCAAGAGAAAGTACATAGGCAGGGGGAGCTGATTATATATTTCTCCACTTATGTTAAAATATTAGGAGTAGTCTCTCTTCCAATCTAATCTCTTAAGAAAACAATACATTAAATTGGTATCAGTTCAGGGGGAGTCATTCAACCCTTTGCCCTTGATGTCAAAGGGGGAGAAATGAAGAGTATTGCCATCAATGTTGAAAGGCGAGATTGTTGGAAATATGGAAATACTGGTTGGCATTGATGGCATTAACAACATTGACAAAAACAAGCATATGGGCATACATTGCACATGTGTTGAATATGAGTGCAAAATGCTCTAGTCTAAAAGGCAGTGAACCATGTTGATTTGAAGAATCCATAAAAGAATGTGTAAAATTGTTGATTGTATTCAGATTCCGTACATAGTAGTTTGATCCCATCGTAGAAATCACTACTCCATCGTTTTGATCCACCATCTCCATGAACTGCCTGATCACCTCTATGTAAATTGATGAAAACATGATGGCCAGCCTGCAGAGATATTAGGAAGGCTTAGTATGCCCACAAAAGACTAGGAATTCAATGTTGACAAGTAGTATGATGAGAGCAAATGACAGAGTAATTTGAGAGAAGAAAATAGATAAGCAGACAAAGCAGTGGATATGCATGCCATATGCATTAAAGATGACAAAAAACAAGATGCATGATAGATGTATAATTGGTTCTGCATAAATAAGTTAAGGTCAAATTCGTTGATGTAGACATTTCTACAGAGAGAGAACATAATTAGAAGATCATAAGCAGTCTAAGAGACCAATCGTGCAATTGACGGATCTTGATGAGCCTTAATCAGAAGTCCATTTAAAGCAAAAAGTCAAGAATGAAAAGAGGAGTGACAATAGATTAAGTGTTCCTAGTCTGTGATCCAATGAAGCTTGTTTCTGCACCTTAAAGGAAAAGGATTTCTGCTACTGCATTTTTGGAAGAAGGATTTCCCTAAGCAGTTTGGGATTTCGATTCTAGTGATTCGGCATTGGTTGAATTAGCACTGGAAAGGAAGCATAGAGAAACTTCATAGGTCAAGGATTCCTTCGAGACTAAATTTTAGCCACTAGGAGAGAAGTATAGAGTATAGAGTTCTCAAACAATTCAGGGCTCCCAATGGAAGATGAAGGAAGATTGGAATCAATCCCAGCAAAAGGACTCAATGCATGATTTAAATCTGAGTGAGAAAATTTGATGGGTTGCAGTGAAGGACAAGAAGAGCAATAAATTTCCCCCAAAGCCAGAAGTTTGAAATGTGTAGTGATAATGAAGGTTGATCCAATGCCGGGAGCAGTTATAGGTCGAATGGCATTTCAAAACTTCAATCCTTGTATTGATAAAATTAATGATGAAGCTGGGGACATTGATGACAAATGTAACATATCTACTACAAACATTGCAGATCGAAACAGAATGAACACTGACAAAAACTTAATGATTTATTATCTACCATTGAATCTATGGAAGTTGAATTGATAAGATGTTTCAAATGGTGCTCTATCAGAGATAATGAGGTATCACATTATGGGAAAGATGATATCAACAAGAACCAATAAGATGATGATTCAGAATATCTTCAGAGTAAGAAACTAAGAGTTGAGGCAAATGCACAAAATTCATATTGGTCTCCAACGAATTATATGAGACTCAGCAACCATCTGATCAAAGCGATTGACGGTGGCGATTAACCTGTATTTGCGAATTATCCCACATTTGTATTGAAGACTTCTTTGTATGTGTTTATATACACCGATAATTCCTAATACTATCGATGCCTCATGACATGTCTTTAAAGATGAAATATAAGAAAATCCATAAAGAATCAAGAGAGACAAGTCCAAAGAGAAAGATAAAGAAAGTTTGGAGACCAAAGACACAAGGTCTTAGTCCTCATGCCAAAATAGACAACTCTTATAGAAAGGAATCTCTAGAAGAAGACACTCATTGTATAAATGATGACCATTCCATAGTTGAAGAAAATCCAAGTGTTGAAGAGGACTTGGAAACGACTCGTTTACTTTGTTAAAAGAGTCCTTATTAGATGTAAATCCAAACAAAACTGTCAGAAATTAGTTGCTTCATGTCAAGATTAAAAATGGACTTAAAAGACCTAAAGATGACTTAGATCAGAAATCAGTATGTAATTTTGGATAGGTTAGCAACTAGTGTCATTAAAAAGTAGAAAGTAAAAATAGCTCTCTATCCTTGAAACTGATAAGATTTGACAAATAAAAGGGATGTTATGAATAAAAGAGCATTTCTTGGTTAACTGGTATTACATGTTTAAAAAAGAGCACTAAGTTATTAGGAGCTAGGTTGAAAGAAAAATCTGTCTATTTTTGTTCAAAGAGAGCATTATTTGAAGACAAAAACAAAAAAAAGTATCAAAACCAAGTTGCTTCAGTTCAGGGGGGAGACAGTTAACAATTGGAAATATGGCAGAAATACTACAGTCCAAGAAATAAATGAAGAAGTTTTGTTATCAGAGCTATGGTAACAATTGGTTTCAAGAGAAAGTACATAGGCAGGGGGAGCTGATTATATATTTCTCCACTTGTGTTAAAATATTAGGAGTAGTCTCTCTTACAATCTAATCTCTCAAGAAAACAATGCATTAAATCGGTATCAGTTCATGGAAATTCAATTGATTGAAAAAATTCGCTCCATGAACAAATTTGAATTCGACCTGGTTTGGTTGCTTATGGAGTCTGGACTCCTTCCAGATCCATGTGACTGGCTTTCTCTTGGTGTTTGGCGGTGTGTTTTTGCATTTTCGGTTCTCCTATGTGCTTTGGTCAAGGTGTGCTTGTGGAATTCCTATTGTTGGAAGTTCGATTTGGGACTGGATTGCACTTCCCCATCTAAGGGCCTTGTTCAATCCGTCGTTGCTCATGGTTGACGTTCTTTGGAGGTCCCTCAATATGATTGGCTTGGACTAGCTTCTAGTGGATCTTTGATGTGCCCTAGAGAAGATTGGCCATTCTTTTGGTGATTCATATCAGTGAATATGGATGCCTGCTTCGATGGGTCGCCCTACCCTAGTGTGCTTGAGCTTGTGGTTCCAGTTTGGCCAGTTATTTGGTCTTTTATTTTATGCTTGGGTTTCCCTAGTTGGTTTTATCTGCTTCTAGCCTCCTACAGCTAGATCTGCTAATCTCTCGGCTTGGTAAGTCTGTTTTGTTTGGAGTTGGCTCTCTTGCTTCTCGTTGAATGGGTTCTTCTTTAGAGCCCGATTCAACTCGGTAAGTTTGCTTCTATCCTTCTTTGGAGTTGATTCTGTGCCTTCTTGTTGTTGGTCTCATCTCCTCCAGCTATTTGGTGGAGAGTACAGGTTTCTGTGGATTCTAGGTTCTTTTCTGGGGGAGGCTTGGTGAGCTGGATGTCTCTAGCTTCTGCTGAATAGGAGCTAGCTTCCTTTGGGATTTCCATGGCCTCTGTAGGGGGCCCTCCTCGTCCTCCTAAGTTAGAGGCTTTCAAACGTCTAAACTTTGCTTCTGGGAAGAGGAAAGGTAGACCTCTGAGTCAGTCTTTTGTGAAGAAGACAAACATCCCTTCGCTTGATCTCCCGATTGAAAGACCTTGTAGGACTGCATTGAAAATTGCAGAGCATGGCGTCATTGGACAATTTACTGGGTTGTGGCCCTCCCCGAAGGCTATTAATGGATGGGTTCAGAGAAATTGGAGATCCTTGGTCTCAGAAGGGATTCGAAATCACTTCGTAAGTAGATGATACTACGTCTTTGTCTTTGACATAGCTGAAGACCGAGACCTTATATTCTGCAATGGCCCATATTTCATGGGTCCCCAGGGACTCTACTTAAACAAATGGACGTCGAATTTCAATTCATCTCAGGATGTTCCTTTAGTTGTTCCAGTATGGGTTCGACTTCCCCATCTTCCCCTTCATTGTTGGAATTCAGAATCTCTTGAAGCTATTGGAAATACACTCAGTAAAAACATTGACATGGCTGAAAGGAAAGATCAGTATTCCTACACCAGAATTTGCGTTGAGGTTGATTTGGAGATTGGGTTGCCTGAAGCAATCAAGTTAAATGTGGTTGATTGGTCTCATTTTCAGGAACTATATTATGAACAACTCCCGTTTAAGTGTCGATTTTGTCATGAATATGGCCATTTTGCTCGTAATTGTAAGAAAAAATCTGAAGAAGTTGCAGAAAAAGCAATTCCAAATCAGTGGATTCAATCTCAAAAAGCAGGTTCCTCTAAACTGAAATATAAAGATGGAAATGTTGGAAATGGAACAAAACCTGTGGGAAATAAATCAGCAGCAGCAGTCTCCTCTAAATTTGTGAACAATATAGAGGGAAATATTGGAAATAGAACTCATCCTAAGGTGAATTCAGTAATCCCACAGGTAGTAGGAAATGTTTCAAGAACTTCAAACTCTTTCGGGGCTTTATGTACTCCTGAAGCTTAGGTCTCCCCGGTTCTTGAAGAAAGTGAACTCCAGCACTCTGATGTTCTTCTTGAAGAGGGTGAAGTAAGGATAGAATCTCAGTCTCAGGCTTCTGCTTCAGTTAGACTCAATTCTCCTTGAATTGAGCCTTACTTGCAAATTCCCTCTCCCATTAGAACTCCTATCTCTCCCTCTTATGTAGATGCAGTTAAAAAGAAAGTAGAATCCTCGGGATCTTCAGAAGATGATGGGCAATTTTCAAAAAAGACTGGAAGGAAATCCCGAAAGGAGATTCGAGAGGAAGAAGCAGAGAGGTTAAAGATGCAAGGTAGTTAGGCCACCATTGAATTGTCATTTGGCAGAAGTAAAAGGAACAGGCCCACAAAGGGAGGAGCAACTCCCTCTGCCTTGGGTGAATAATATAGATCAATTCCTGGAATTGCAAGGGCTTGGGGAACTCAGCAAAGGCTGATGCAGTAAAAGATTTGCTCAAAATGTATCCCTTGGACATTCTCCTGCTTCAAGAAACTAAGATAGAAGAGGACTCTCTTCTATTCTTAAGCAAGTCTAAATGGAAAAAAAATGTTGGTTTGGATGTAAGTGCCAGGGGCTCTTCTAGAGGTCTGACCACCATACGATCAGAGTATCTCTTTCATCTCAATAATTCTTTTAGAACTCAACACTGGATTTACTTTGAATTTATCATATATACAATAATTTATCCATTTCTTTGTTCAATTTGTATGTCCATGTATATTACGTGGAGAAAAAAGTTTGTTGGCAGTATCTGCTAGACTTTTTGGAATCTCATTCCCTCAACAATATCGTGGTGGCTGGTGACCTCAATATCATTTTCGAACCTAAGGAGAAGAGTGGAGGAAACCGGGATAAAGACCCTTTTCTGGAATTGGTCGATTCTTTGGTTCTGTCTTGTGATCTTTTAGATATTAAGCCCAATAAAGGACGTTTTATGTGGACGAACAATAGAATTGGGACGGCTCGTATTTCAGCTCGTCTGGACCGTTTCCTAGCTGATATCAACTTGCTTGATGAATTTGTTTTAACCTCTACAATTTTCCCAAAGGTAACATCTGACCATCATCCTATTGGTCTTTGTTTGGAAAAAGAAGTAAACCAGGGACCGATCCCTTTTCGGTTTAGCCCCACCTAGGTCGAGAGAGAAGGCTTCGGTGAGATAATTTCTTATGTCTAGTCTCAATATATCGTTGGTTCCCCCAGTTATGTATGGGAACAAAAATTGAAATTGACTAAAATCGCCTTGAAAAGTTGGATTAGAGCCCCTTTGGAAAATCCTACGAGATTCAGGGTTGATATTGTTCAGGCTCTAGCAGATATTCAGTTTAGCATGGAAAATACTGAAATCTTTAAAGTTCAGCTAATGGTAGAGCAGTATGTGCAATCATCTGCATTCAGTGCCTTTCGTCGGAAAGAATAACATTTGAGACTTAAATCCCGCAGTCTCTGGTTGCTTGTTGGGGACAAAAACTCTGCCTTTTTTCATCGGCAATGTAGAGCCAGGCACTCACATAATCATATCTCTGAAATTTGCACCAGCAATGGTGAAGTTATCAAAGGGCAATTGCAATTGCAACAGGCAGCAAATGATCATTTTCAGCATTTGTTTTATGAAGATGGTAATACTAATGATCTTTTGAGTTCTGAATTTTTGTCTAATATTCCTTCTTTGGTTTCTAAAGATGACAATGTTGGACTAGTGAAACCCTTCTCTAAGAAAGAGGTGGTAGACGTAATATGGGCTATGGAGCCTGATAAGGCCCCCAGGCCAAATGGCTTCTCCATCCATTTCTACAGGGTTTGTTGGAATTTTATTAAGTTTGACCTTCTCAGAATGATCTCAGCCTTCCTTTCAAAAGCCAAAGTTGTAGAGAATACTAACTCAACCTTTTTAGCTTTGATTACAAAGGAAGTAAGCCCTTCTTCTTTTGATCGTTTCCGACCCATCTCCCTCTATAACGCTTCTTATAAAATCTTAGCCAAGCTTTTAGCCAATAGATTGAAACCTCTATTAGGTTCCCTTATTTCTTCTTTCTGGGGAGGGTTTGTTCAAGGAAGACACTTGTTGGATAATGTTATTCAAGTTCAGGAGGCTCTCCACTCCAGTTACCTTAGGAAGGAGAAAGGTATGCTCATCAAATTAGACATGAAAAACGCATTTAATCGTGTAAAACTCTCCTTTCTCTATCAAGTTTTAAGAGCCTTTGGATTTAGTGTTGATTTTGTCCGTTTGATTAAAGCCTGCACTGACAAGCCTTGGATTTCACCTCTTGTAAATCGTAGGCCAACAATTTTTTTTCAAGCCACTAAAGGGCTGAGACAAGGGTGTCCCTTGTCTCCCTTTCTTTATATTTTGATGGTAGAAGTGTTAAGCAAAAAACTCTCAGCAGAAATGGTGGTTGGTTCTCTTCCTGGTATCAAAATTGCAAGAGGGGTTGATCCTTTAAACCATGCTCTGTTCGCTGATGACTCTCTCTTATTGGGAGGGGCCTCTTTAATTATCGCCCGGGATTTTAAGGTTAGTTTGCAAAACTTTTGTGTAACTACTGGGGCCTTGATTAATAAGGGTAAGAGTGTTGTATATGGTTGGAATGTTGATCATTCAACCCTTCTTAGAATTGCTCATACTTTGGGTTTTCAAGGTTTTGAAAAGTGGGAAAGTATTAAGTATTTGGGGCTCCCATTAACTATGGGTTCCAGACCTTCGTCGTTGTGGAATGATGTGATTTGCAAGATTAAAGCTAAAATTGTTTCCTAGGGAGGTTATTGGCTAACTCAAGCAAGTAAGTTGATCCTTATCAAGGCAATTCTTTCAGCCCTCCCTATTTTTCAGTGTTCCTTGTTTCTTGCTCCCAAATCTATCTCTGCTCAAATTGCCAAACTTCTTCGTGATTTTCTTTGGGAGGGAGGCAAAGGAAATCAGAAGAAAATGCATTTAGTCGGCTGTGAAATCATTAAAAGACCAGTTTCTGAGGGTGGTTTGAATATCCGTGATCCTGAGTTGGTAAACTTGGCTTTGGGAGGAAATCTCTTATGGCAGCTATACTCCAATAGAAACCACCCGGTCAGTAAAATTTTTGGGAAGAAGTATCTTGAGGGTACCCCTTTGAGAAACTTTGACTCAGCTTCCTCCTCCTTATGGACAACAATTTGGAATCTTTGTGGAAGAGGTCTGGATAATTTTCAGCTTCAACTATACCGGATTCCTGGAAGTGGGAAAAGGACATTTATGTGGGAGGTTAAGATAATGGGGAAACTGCCTCTTTCCTCTAATGATTCTCTAAGTGAGATTAAGGATTGGTTAAGTAACAAAGGCTTCCTTAGGCTGGTAGATATTTGCTCTTGGGACAAAGCCAAGAACTGGGTTTGTTGGAGCTTTCCAGAGATTCTGGATTATCTCATTCCTCAACAAAATTTGTTGGCTTTATCCTTAACCGGTTGTGCTCCTGTAAATTGTTTTCTTAAAGATGGTTGGGGTTGGGGTAGCACTGGTAAGTATTCTGCAACTCTTGGATTCAAAGTTATTCAGTTGACCCTTGATTCTAGGATTCCTCCAGCAATTTGGATCTCTGTCTGGTCTTCCTTTTGTTTGTCGAAGGTGAATTTCTTCATCTAGACTCTTTTGCACATAAGAGTGTTGTCTGGTGAAAATATTTGCAAGAGAGGGTTCAATGGCCCTTTTCGTTGTTGGCTCTTCTTTTCAGCAATTGAAACTTTAGACCATATTTTTATAAACTGTGTTTTCTCTCAACATGTATGGAATAATGTTCTTAATGGCCTCTCTTTCACACCCTGCTCTCATCTAACTGTCACTGCTCTTTACTCGTCTTGACATCAACGACTCCCTAAATGGCAGGATCATTCTTCTGTTGCCAGCGTGGATTGGAAGAAACTATGGCAGTCTATTCCCAAAATCATCTGGTGGATATTATGGAAAACCAGGAATGATGGAATGTTTAATGGTGTTCAGTTCGCTCCTAAATTAAA
>LPNX011077246.1:447702-557004 GCA_001517045.1 Pseudotsuga menziesii | reverse complement strand
ATACCCACCCCATAAAACCCCTAACTCATAATATTTTAATATATCTTATATTTTTGTAGTACATCTCTTAGGAGGCCCATTTTTTACCTCAAATTCTCTCTAATTCGACGGTGGCCAAGAAAATTAAATTTTCCATCTCTGAATTAGTTTATAATTCTCCCTCCAAGTTAACGTTGCCAGAGGAGGTCTACGCCTAGTTGGGAAAAGCTTCCTTCAACATTAAAATCGTGACTCCTAGCAAACCAATTTACTCTCCTGGTTGGCGAATTCGTTGCAAAGAATCTAAATGAGTCGGTCTTAGTCGAAATGTATAAAAGTTGTAAAACCGAAGTTAGAAGCCAATTTATGTCTAGTATTCTGAAAGATGGTCAATCATTAGAAGGACTTTTTCTGCCATATAATGTTAACATTTTCAAAAAAGAGGTATAGATGGTTATGTCTTTAGTCAGCCAAATTCTAGATTTAGATGATGATATTCATATCAGCGAAGTCGTTTTAGGTTTCTTATTGAGAATAATTTCAATTGAGCTCGAGTCCAATTTAATCCATTGTTTCAATCTGGATGAGTATTTGGCTGAAGTTATCCATGTCCAATTGGTTGAATTTCCCAAAGTCAAGTTTTTTAAATATCAGTCATACCTACTGAATATGCTGTTGTGTTCAAATGTGTTGGAATTGCAATTCCTGTCCACCATTTTCTCTCCAGATCTTCCAAAACAAATCAATATGTTTGAGTTTATAAATATAATTATGGTCGAGATGTATAAGTTGTTGTTTGATGATGTATTACCAAGGGTGTTAGAAGAAATGAAACTCATGTTACAGTCTTCCTTAGAGGACAGAATAGGAGACTGGTTCTTATATAAAGATTTTACTGTTTTGAGGGTGTATGGATTCACTGGGGAACCATACAAGCTACCTGTTTTTCTAACTCCAAGATTATTTGCACTTCATTTTATGAGGCAAAGATTGTGTGCAGAAGAAGAGCATTTTAGGGTGTTCAAAAAGTCTTCAAATGTTAAGTTTCCTCTTAAAGTTGGTCTGTTTATTTTCAAAAACAAAAGTGCCCTATTGGTTATAGAAAAGTTATTAGAAGTTGTGGATTTCCAAAAGGAGCAAAGAATTAATTACGATCCACATCACCTAATTTCTCAGAGAAGGAATTCAAACAAAAATAAACCATTCGATCATCAAGTTGTCGAAGGTTTAGATAAAATAGCCAATTTGTCTCGTTTTGAAGAAAGTTCAGGAATTGATGAGGGTAGGAGCAATGAGTCAATTGCAGCATTTCAAGCACCTAATAATCCTAGCATTTTGAGTAAGAGGAGTCTTTCTGAGACTGAGAGTATGGATGTGGATGAAAACATTTCATATAAAAATATCAGAACATACTCTCGGGATGATCAAGTTTCAGAAGAAATAATTTCAGAGGATTCAAAGAAAATAGTTTTTGTTCCCGAAGAAATCTGTACAGATACATCAGTATTCCCTTGGAGGAGAAGGTAGTGCAGAGCCCAGTTCATGTTTCAAATCCAGAGCTGATTTAGTGTCAAGTTATGCTGAAAAACAAATGCAGTCATCAGAGGAAGCCAGAAATTTGATTCCTCGAGTTAGAAGTCTAATGAATCAAAAGACATCGTTGATTTCTACTCGAGATGTGGAGAGGAATAACTTGAAGTTTGTTGTGGTTAATGATAAAAAAGTATCTGAGATGGAAGTGAAGTTAGATAAAATTATTGTTCCCGATAATATATAGCTCCATAAGCAGACTGGAGATGTTATCTATTCTGATTTATTACATGCTATTATGAAAGTTAACAAATTGCAGGTCCTTGTAGATAAAATGGAAGTCCAATTCAAGCATGAGAAAGTAGAAAATAAAGCAAATCTAATCCAGATTAAGAATTTACAGGGGGATGTTATAAGCTTGGGAAGCGAACCAGGAAATGTACAGGCAACCAAAAGGATTTTAGAAGAAAAGGACAATACCATCCAGGTATTGAAAAAGAATCTTAAAATCCCAAATACTGAACATGCTCAGTCCCCAGAATTATTTACATTGCAGGAAGAAAAAAATAAAGTTTATCAAGAGATGATGGATTACAAAGGCAAAGCATTGAAACTACAAGAGGAGAAAAACAAATGGGAAGTGGAAAGAGTTGAATTGATGACCCAAATTTTGAAGTTTAAAAAAGATCAGAATGATAAAAAGGAAATTATGGAAGAGCTGATGAGTCAAACTCCTATTGACGCAGATTTATCTCTTGTGAACATTGAAAAACCGTTACGTGAATTTTCTGAAGATGATCTGTTAGTTCCTATGTCACAGGTAAGTTTGAAGGATGTGGAAATCAAAGAATTAAAGGAATAAAATGAGAAGATTAAATCAGAATTGGCTAGAATCATTGAAGAGAAGAATAAAGCATTAAATGATAAAAGCCAATTACAAAAAAAGTTTAATGAGTTGAAGGAAAGAAGTATAGAAAAAGCTCCTCTACAAGGAGATAAACATTTAATTTGGGATACATTATTTGTGGAAATCACTAAGTTTAGACACTATTTAAATTTTATTGATGATCAAAGCACATTAGTCAATTTAGCTACTCAAAGAGTGAAGTTGGCAAATGAGACCATGGAAAAGAAGCCTCTAAATACAGCTCAGAATGCTTTAAATTTTTTGAATTCTCTAACTTATCAAAAGTTACAGGACATCGGAATTAAGGACAGAGTAGCTATTATGCTATGGGCAAAGAAATTTATTAACAAACATCAGCTCATGAAGGTGGTATAGGATAAAGCAAATACAATGTCTTCACATATAAGGGATTTCAAGCTTGCTTTCAAGGATCTATTTGAAGACGGCCTCCCTACTTTCTGGGACGATGAAGAAAGACTATTTTCTTAGGAACATCATCACAGTCTGCTAGTACAAAATCGCATGGACCATTCCAAGTTTGAAGATTTGGTTAAAGGGCTGACTGGAAAGATCATTGTAGAAAAATTGACAAAGGATTTTGAAGTATTGCAGAAGTTTTTAATCATTAGAAAAGGATTTCCTACAGTATCTTATGAAGCTTATGTGGATCTGGAGGTATCCATTAGAGAAATGACAGAATATGACACACCAAATGCAGAACAATGGAGGATCATGGAAAGATTCGAGAAGACCAAGTATATACTTCATCCTTGAAAACAGGTGTCATGCATCATGGAGCTGCTCATTCAGGATACCCTGCAGTCACTAAGTTGATTATAATCAAACAATATGTTATTAGAATTGAAGCATGTAGTTTTATTCCTATTTGTTAGGGATACAATTACAAAAAACTTTGATTAATAGATTATTCGGTTATTGATCTTCTTGGGAAGAAGTTATCTTTGTATATATTTGAATTTATTTGACGTATTGGCAGTTGGAATCCATATGTTTAGACTAGTATTTTTTAGAACTGATGATTTTTGAATGAAATAACAAAGCCGAAATGCTGGTGGATCTTCAGAGATTCCTATGTCGTTTCTGTTACAGTCTGTGCCTTCTTTCCATGTGATTGTATTCTTAGTGTTTACCTTCCATTTTGTTTTCTTCATATCTGAAACATAGTGTTGAATAGTTTCAGAATTCATACTTCTAATGCTCTGGCTATTGTCTTAGATATTTCACAAATATTTCTGTTAAAGTTGATATGGAATTCATCCTGTGATGTTCTATATTGATGGATTGTTCATGTTTCTTTCTTATTCGCCTGAAAATCAATGAATAACTGTGACTAAATAGTTATCTTGCCTTTGTTGAAATCCCGTGTATGAAATATTTGTATTATCTTTATCTATTTGACTCCATTGCTCAATGGTATATGTGTTGTTTCAACCATCTACTTGATTTAAAATACTGATTTCATATATCTGGCCTTGTTAAATTTATATGTGAGAGATCCCTCTCTAGAAAGAAAAGTCAGTTTCTTTCTGAAGTGTTTTTGCTGTTACCTTGAGATTACCTTCCACAACCTTTGGTATATTTTGAGTGCTAACAAATTGGCGCTGTTGCCGGGGACGAAAGTGCAAATCAGCCTTGGGAGGAATGACAAAGTTTATAGAGATTAAGAAAAGATTTATGTGGGCAAATAGGAATTTTTGTCAGTAAAGAAGGTTGTATATTTGCCCTGGCAATTCCAGTTCTAAAATTATTGCAAGATTTCAAAAGACATTCTGGCTTCGAAAAGACATACATGAGGTAATTCCGATACTAAAGTTTTACGAAGTTTGGAGGATCCAGAAAAATTATTTAAGAAAAAAGACAAAGAAAAAGTAGATATTTCTCTGTTTGGTGCATCATCTTCTCAAAATTTTCATAGCATCTTTGATCAAAAATGGGAAATTGATATTGAAAAGGGTTTGTTGAAATCTAAATATGAGTTTGATCTTGAAAACGTTGAGTTTAACCCTCGAAGATTAGAATCTTATTTCCTTCATTCCCTTTGGAGAGATCTTCAACAGTCTGCAAAAGTTGAAGAAGCACCTATTATTCAAAATTCATCAATCCCTCCAATTCCACCTAGACCAATGGCAGCCAGATTTGCTCCTTTACGTTTACCTGTTGTCTTGCATCATCTTCCTCAAAATTATTCTCAGAGAATTTCTTTATTTGATGGAGAAGGAAGCATCACAGCAAAGCAGCATGTAGCTAAATTTGAAGATTTTGTTGACTTGGAGGAAGTCGATTATATGGATGTTAAAATGCGGTTGTTTGCAGAGTTTATCAGGGGAAGCGAAGAAATGGTTTAAAGATTTGCCAGCTGCATCAATCTTGACTTTTCAAGCTTTCCAAAATGCATTTCTAGAAAGATGGGATGACAAACAAAGCCCTTTACAGCTTTTGTCCCAATATAATAGTCTCAAGAAAGGAGGTTTTGAATATGTTCATGAATTTTCAAGCAGATTTATGAGGGTTTATAATTCCATTTCAGAAGATATAAAAATTTCTGTTGCTGCTGCTAAACTTCATTATGCTGGGGCTTTTGATAATGACTTTGCTTTTTCATTAAGGGAGAGAAAATCAAAAAGTCTTGCTGCTATGTTCATAGATGCTTTAGAAGTGGAAGCAAATATGATGGCAAGTGGAAAGATGAAACAAAGAGGCATTAACAGGACGAAAACAAGAGAAAAAAATATGCCTTCCACTTCTTCTTCTGCAACTGATGTTAAATTTGAAATGATGTTGAAGACAATGGAGAAGTTAATGGATAGATTGACTGTGGACAATAGATCATTCAATAGAAAACAAGTTGATCCTCAAATCAGAAATCCGAATTTTAGAAGGCGAAATCCTCCTATGCCTCCACAAAACAGGCAAAGAGATATGAGAAACTGAAGGAATCAAGAAGAACAACAAATTCGACCACCTTTCCCTAAGAATTATGTTGCAGATGAAGAGGGTCCTATTGAAAATGAAATTCATCTTTTTGGAGAATTAGATTCGGAGAGATATCTTACTGAAGAAGAACATCACATGTTTGCACAAGAAGATGTAAATGAAGAATTTGAAAGGGAATCGGAGCAGTATCAGAGGGGTTATTTGCACGCTATGGACGATGTACAGAGGAAGATCAGATTGAGAAATAGAGGAAATCGTTATAAATAAAGGGAGGCTAAGTCCAAATCAGCCTTCCACAAGTTCATTAAATACAGAAAAAGGAAAGGAAATACAAAATGAGTTTGTTGTAAATAAAGAAGTTGAAAATGAAGTACATAAAACAAAAGGATTGAAACAAGTAGCACCAGTAGATGTAGAGAAAGTTAATTCTACTTTTAATTTGCAGAATGAACTTTCCAAGCTAAAAATATATGTTCCTTTTAATGAATTGTTGAGAAATAATGAGTACAGAGATAAAATAACAAAGATGGTTAAAGGTCAAGGAGAATTTCAATCAAACATTTTAGAGTTGACAGATGATAATCCTACTATTTCATTTGGGTCAAAAGTTGAAAGTATAGGTGATGAAGAAGTTCCTCCTTTTTATTTGAGTTTGAATGTGCATGATATGGTGGTACATAATGCAATGTTAGATTCAGGTGCATCACATAATCTAATGCCAAAAGGAGTAGTTGAAATTTTGGGACTGGAAGTGACAAGACCTTATAAAGATTTGTATTCCTTTGATTCCAAGAGGGTGAAGTGTCTTGGATTAATTAAAGATATGGTAGTAACTTTGAATAAATTGCCAACTAAAACAATAGTAACGGATGTGGTATGGCAGACATTCCACCAAAATTTGGGGTGTTGTTATCAAGGTCTTGGACTTCAAAGTTGAAGGGTAGCTTGCAAATGGACATGTCATATGCCACTATTTCTGTCCAAGATGGGAGTAGGAGGTTGTATAGTGAGAAAAGAACTCCTTATGTAGTAAGCAGTCAAGATAGACCTGATATTCATCATATATATGCTGTTGATATTGATTTGGGTTCTTTTATTTTCTTTAATGATACTGTCCCGTGTGATTTGGAATCTACGTTGCAAATGAAATCTGAAAATAATGAAGAGGGAATGATAGAACAAAATGCTTTGGAAAAGAAACAAAAAAGAGATGGTTTATGGACTATGTATTTTGATGGATCTATGGTAAAGGTCGACGCTGGTGCTAGTGTATATATAATTTCTCCTATTAGGGATTTTAAAGCTCTGTCGTATAAGTTAACATTTGAATGCATGAATAATGTGGCTGAATATGAAGCTCTGTTACTTGGGTTGCATGCATTGAAGGATCTGGGAGCACAAAGGATAAGAGCTTTAGGAGATTCAGAGCTTGTGATAAACCAAGTGAATGACAGTTATCAAACTAGACATCCCCGGATGAGAGCTTACAGAAATGAAGTATGAGATATGTTTGGTAATTATTTTACAAAACATACAATTAAGGTGATTCCAAGATATGAGAATACAGTAGCAGATTCTTTGGCAGTTGCTGCTGGTAAATTCAAAACTCCAAGTGCTAGTCAAAAAGAGTATCAGGTAGATATTGTAAATAGACCATCTATACTTGATAATTCTAAATATTGGCAGGTATTTGAAGATGACATGCAGATAAAAATATTTTTGGAACTATCAGGAAAATTTGTAAACACTCATATTGATGCTGAAAACGATGACAGCGAAGATTTCCAAGAGGTTGAAGAAAACGAAGAAGGAAAGACCAGTACTGAAAAATTGAAGGGAACTTTAGGAGGAAAGGATATCATTCAATTGAAAATAAATTTTATACCAAGAGGTTTGATTCCTTTAGAGAAACTTTTTTATCAGAATGATGTTGCTAAAGATCTGAAAGTAAAACCGGCTGATAACGCTATTAAAGATAGAAATATTGGTACTAACGAGAATCCCAAGATCGTAAAACTGTCTAAAAATTTGCCTGCAAAAGAAAAAGAAGAATATGTGAATTTAATGAAAAAGTATATAGATGTATTTGCTTGGAGTTATGAAGACCTTAAGGAATATGATACTTCAATAATACAACACACTATTCCAATTAAACCTGGAGAAAAGCCTTTTAGACAGAAGCTCAGAAGAATAAATCCAAAATTGCTACCAATTCTTGAGAAGGAAATTAAAAAATTATTTTATGCCAAAATTATTGTGACTTTAAGATTCTCAAGATGGGTTGCTAATTTAGTTCCTGTTAGAAAGAAAAATGGAGAAATAAGGCTTTGCATAGATTTCAAGAATTTGAATAAGGTCTCCATGAAAGATAATTATCCTTTGACGAAGATGGATCATATTTTGCAGAAAGTGGTCGGAGCTGAAAGAATTTCTATGATGGATGGCTTTTCTGGATACAATTAGATTAAGGTGTTACCTAAAGATCAAGAGAAAACTTCTTTTACCGTGCCATGGGGCACCTTTATGTATGCAAAAATGCCTTTTGGTTTGATGAATGAATGGGCTACCTTCCAGCGTGCCATGGATATTGCTTTTGCAGGAGAAATAGGCAAATTTGTGGTAATTTATATGGATGACATCACAGTTTATTCAAGGTCTGATAGGGAGCATATTCATCATTTGGAAAAAAAATTCATAAAATGCAGGAAATTTGGTATAACATTGAATCCAAAGAAATCAAATTTCACGTTGGAAGAAGGAAAGTTGTTGGGCCACATAATCTCAAAGGATGGAATAAAGATTGATCCTGAAAGAGTCAATGCGATTTTGAAAGTGGGAGAACCAAGAAGCAAAAAAGAAATACAATCATTCTTGAGACAGGTGAATTTTTTAAGAAGGTTCATTCCCAGTTTTGCTGAAATATTAATGAATATCACAAATATTTTGAAAAAGGGTCATGAGATAAAATGGACAACAAAGGCTCAAAAATCTTTTAAAGAAATTAAACAAGCTATTTCAGAGGCTCCTGTGTTGGTGAGTCCGGATTTCACTAAAGATTTTTTAGTATTTTCTTATGCTTCAGAACATACTATTGCTGCAGTTTTGTTACAGAAAAATAATGAGAATATGGAGCAACCCATAGCCTTTTTTAGGAAGATGTTGAGAGATGGAGAGTTAAAATATGATATTATGGAGAAGCAAGCATATGCTTTGGTTAAAGCATTGAAAGATTTCAGGGTGTATATTCTTCACTCACATATAATTGCTCATGTTCCAACTGCTGCAGTAAAATGGATTCTCACCCAACCTGACCCAGAAGGAAGAAGGGAAAAATGGATAGCGACATTGCTGGAATATGACATAGAGATTAGACCTACTAAGTTGATTAAAGGGCAGGGATTGGCAAAAATGTTGACAAATTCAAACTGTGAATCTTTACAGCTCAATTTCATATCTAGTCAATTTCATCAGTTGGATACAGGGGTGGAGGTAATGATTGACTTCGCTACATCTCCATGGTATTCTGATATTGTTCATGTTCTTCAAAATTTACAAGCTCCTGCAGGATTGAGTAAAACAAGAGCAAGATTGGTAAAGTTGAAAGATGCTAAGTTTTGTATTATAAATCAATATCTTTATTGGAAGGATCCTGGAGGTGTGTTACTTAATTGCCTTTTAGAAAGTGAAGCCCAACATATAGTAAAATAATTTCATAAAGGAGATTGAGGACATCATTCTTGGAAGGTGACGGCAAACAAAATTTTGAGAGCAAGTTTCTATTGGCCGACTTTTTTTCCAGATGTGTACAAAGAAACTAGCATATGTCATAAATGTCAGATTTTTTACGGTAAAAGAAAGGTAATTCCCCTTCCTCTTCATCCAATAACAGTAGAAGCTTCCTCTTAATCCAATAATATTATTTTCTTCACAAAATTTCACCATCTTTTTTTATTTAAAAGCAGGAGCATTATCAGTGACTAATTTCCTAGGGGATCCAAACCTACTAAGAATGTTTTCCTGAAGGAAATTAATTATGACTTGTTCAGTTGCTCTCCTTGTAGGAACTGCCTCCACCCATTTAGTGAAAAAATCAGTAGCAGTTAGAATCCATTTATGCTGTCCACTAGAAGGAGGATGAATTTCA
This sequence comes from Pseudotsuga menziesii, assembly GCA_001517045.1. Lineage (NCBI taxonomy): Eukaryota > Viridiplantae > Streptophyta > Pinopsida > Pinales > Pinaceae > Pseudotsuga > Pseudotsuga menziesii. Next base: position 547,489 of record LPNX011077246.1, on the reverse strand, counting down.
CCAATGAAATCTAAACCCCACTACTGAAATGGACAATTTACTGTAATAGGCTTCAAGGGTAAGGACTAAAGTTTATGCTTACCTGCAAACTTTTGACACTCCACACATGATATAACCTGATGATACACATCTGAGAAAAGGGTAGGCCAATAATATCCTTCTCTTAGAAAATTATAAGCAGTTGATTTCCAATACTTGTGCCCTCCACATACTCCACTGTGCAATTCTAAAATAACAACATCAACTTCCGATTTTTCCAAACACGTCAACAATATTCCTCCAGGATCCTTCCAGTACAAAACCTGATCTATTAAAACATACTTCATTGCTTTTAGTTTTAATGATATGCATTCATTTCTATTCAATTCCAGAGGGCATTGTAAATATAAAAGGAAATATACAATATCTTTATACCAATCAGACTCACCATACCTGCTATAAACCTCTTGCTTACTGTATTCTGTTGCCATATCCTGCTCTGAATGTTCTACCATCACATGAAGATTTAATACCTGACAATTTGATTTCATTAGAAGCTTAGCTAATCCCTAGCCTTTTACCAATTTCGTTGGTTTAATATCCACGTCATATTCCATAACCTTAGCTATCCATCTGCCTCTTTTTTCCTCCCTGTCAAGCTGTGCTAAAATCTCCTTGACTGCTGAACTAGGAACATACGCCAAAATCTTTGAATGTAAAACATATATCCTGAAGAATTTAAGAGCTTTAACTAATGTGTATGCTTGTTTTTCCATTATATTATATTTAAGCTCTGAGTCTCTTAATGTTTTACTGAAAAAGGAAATTGGTTGTTCCAAACCATCTGAGTTCTTTTTGCAATAATACAACAGCTATAGTGTCTTCTGATGCAAATGAGAAAATTGCAAAATCTTTTGTATAATCAGGAGCTATCAATACTGGTGCTTCTATTAATGTCTGCTTTATGGCTTCAAATGTTTGTTTAGCCTGGTTTGACCATTTAACCTCCCTATCCTTCTTAAGCATCTTAGTGATATGTTTGATAATTTCTGCAAAATTAGGAATAAACCAGGCTTAAAATTTTGATTTTTCCAATAAAAGATTGAATTTCCTTTTTATTTCTAGGAATACTGATTTTTAAGATGGCCTTTACTCTCTCTGGATCTATTTTTATTCCTTCAGCAGAAACAATATGCCCTAACAATTTACCTTTTATCAGAACAAAGTGAGACTTCTTTGGGTTTAATGATAAACCAAACTTTCTGCATTTAATAAAAATGTGTCTCAAATGTTTTAGATGATCTTCATCAGACTTGGAGAAGACTGTGATATCATCTTGGTATATCACTACAAATTTTTCATTCTCACCCACAAAAGCTATATCCATAGCCCTCTGAAAAGTGGCACCTGCATTCATAAGCCCAGATGGCATTTGGTGTAACAAATTGAGGTATACGGTGTTCCTGATCATATTTTTAAGAAGTGGCACTGGAGCTTGGCGGCGATGGGAGGGTTTGATGGTGTAGGGTTTGGCAGCGTTTGATGGCAATGGCAGTGGTTGGCTGGTAGTGGGCACGGACGCCCAAGGCCTCTAGCTCTGGCTAGAGGTCTGCCATACCTTTACGCTTCTTTTTTTATTAAAAATCAGTGTGCCCTAGGTTTGTGCCGTGAGCTCTTGTTGACTTTGCTGGATTTGGCTGAAGATAACCCATGACGGTGGTTGGGTTTTGGGGTTTGCAAGGTTTTTGAGGGTTTCACTGACTGCAAACGGTTCCATTCTTGGCATTAATGGAGGATTTGGAGGAGCTAGACTACTCTAGTGACAGGTTGGAGAGTTCTGACATTTGGGAGGTGCCAAGTGGAGGGACGATGGAGCAGCTGGTGGATATTCCAAGACTGGGCCAGGACATGGTGGGATTGACAAGTTTGGTGACTTTAGGGTTGGAAACCGTTTCTTCTCCGTCTGACTTCCTTATTTTCTCGCTGGAACTCTTAACGACTGTCACCCAGGAGGAGTCTACTATTCAGCGGTCGGATGTTTGGTTGGGGTCATCGAACTGGAGGGAAGCGGGCATTTTATCTTCACGGATACCAGAATTTTAGGCAGCAGTTTCTCAGGAAGGTTTTGGAGCTGTGAAGGGTATCGCATCGGGGACTGATGATGGGGAGGTCGGTCAGGTCTTGCGGGGAAAGGTTTCTAGCAGAGAGACATTGGATGATGAGTGGAGGATGCCGCTAGATGTAGTTGAACAGAGAGGTTTTGGGTCTCCAAGAAGGGACCTCTTTGGAGGAGGTTCAGGGGTTTCTGGTGATTTAAATGGGAGGCAAGCTGTGGATAGTGGAGCATCAAAGAAGAGAAGAAAGAATTGGATAAAAAAGAAGCAGCTCTGGAATTACGCAATCGGTGAGGATATAGCCTGGGACAGCGTTCTGCGGATGGCAAAGTGTACTTTGGTGGGGAGGGTTTTGGGAAGGCATTTTGCGAAAAAAACCATTTCTGATTGGGTTGCGACGTCTTGGGGAGCACAGTGTGGCTACGTCCCAAAGGCAGATATGTTAACTAGAGGATGGTTCGCAGTCACTTTGGAGAAGGAGGAGGATTTAGGGTGGATACAGAATAAGAGCTGGCATATTGACCATTCACCTGTTCTTCTAAAACCCTGGAGTCCTATGTTTGATGCCAGAAAAGAAAGGGTGGATGTCTTACCTATTTGGGTGAGAATGCCTGCACTCCCATTACATTTCTGGGATTTGTATCACTTCAAACGGATAGGTGATATTATTGGGACTTTTCTGGAGGCGGATCTCTCATTCCGTGAAACAAAGGAGAAGAAGGTCGCGAGGATCTTGGTAAACATAAACCTCAGGGAGGGTCTCGCAGAGTTGATTAATTTGGAATGGGGTCCGGAGATCATACCTCAGTTACTGGATTATGAGAATGTTCCCTTCCGATGTAGAAGATGCCATGTCTATGGGCATCCGATTTCGGCATGCACTCTGTCGGGGCGGTCTTTGAACGGTAGAAGGCGGAAAGATCCTATGGCTGCGCGTAAGGGACCTAGGGAGAAGGTCGATGGTTCCTCTGGTTCGGCCCAGACATCTGCGGATGATTTGGGCAGTGATCCGCCTTCAGAAGAGCTGCATTTCCCTGAAGAATTGTTGGACGATGGGGTAAAAGATGCGATGGTACAGGATACACTTCCGGTATTTGGGTCGGCTCCTGGGGAACCCTTAGGCCCTGGTACTCCCTCTTTTCCCATTTTTTCAAATGTTAACTTGTTTTTGAATAATGTTTCTTTTCTTGGTTTCGACTGGATAGAAGGCCTGAGAAAGCTCTCCCTTTCGGGCCATTCTGGAACCCCTCTGTCTCTCCCTGCACCTCTTGTCTTTGCTGATACCTTCCCGGGGATGGCCTCACATCCTTCTCTTGCTTCTGCTGCTGTCGAGCCAGTCATTTTGCCTGCTATGGACGAACCATCCTTTGTTGTTTTGGAACCAGACCCTGTCTCTCTTCCTGAAGATTCCTGTCCCTCCCCACCAGACTCTACGGATTTGGGATATTTTTTAAGATCTTGTCAAAAGCCTTCGTCTGGGCTGGGAAAAAACCCTTCACCGGTGAGAAGAGGCCGGGGAAGAAAAACAAATCTCTTTCAGGCTCAGTCCATAGCAAGGGAAGATCTTTTGGGAGGCAAACAAATTTTCATTGAAAAGGCCCTTAGAGCAGAGAAGGCCAAGAAGAAAGGTCGCTAATGAAGATCATGTCTTTTAACTGTCGGGGGCTAGCTGGGCCTGGCAAGAAATCAGCCTTCATCAGGGTGCTTACTCTTGAACGCCCGGATGTGATCTTGCTACAAGAGACTTTAGGAGTAGGAGAGGTGATACGGGAACGATTGGAAAGTTGGATTCCAGGTTGGTCCTTTTTTACTTTGGATGCTAGAGGGCGTTCCGGGGGCTTGGCGGTGGGATGGAAAAATAGTAGTGTTAGATTAATGCCTGGGGTACAGAGGCTGTGCTGGGTATTGAGGTGTTTGCAGTAGATTTGGGGATTTCCCTCAATGTGGTAAATGTTTACGGGCCTTACCTTAATAGAGTTACCTTTTGGGATTCCCTCCTACAAAACCCTTTGGTGAGTGGAGACAGACTTGTTCTGGGTGGAGATTTAAACTTCTCGTTGGGGCACAATGAGGTTTGGGGGCCTCATGCCCAGGTGGACTCTCTGGAGGGTTTTTTTGTTCAGAAACTGATGGAGAAGGGCTTGCTGGACATTGAGCCTGTCAAATTAAAACTGACCTGGAGGAACAACCAAAGTGGGGATGCGAGGGTGGCGAAACGAATTGATCATTTTTTGGCAGCTAAGCAACTGGTGGATAGATTTTTCATGGTTAGACAATGGGTGGGCAACAGGGGTTCATCAGACCATTTTCCTATATTCTTTGAAATCAAGAAGGGGCCTATCAATCCTCCGAGCCCTTTAAAATTCAATAAGTCTTGGCTACAGGACGAGACCTTCAAAACCCTTTTCCTCTCTCACTGGAACCCTTTTGAAGGGGCAAATGATAGATCGGCTGCTATCCAGTTTGCAGACAATATCAAAACACTTAAAGTGCATATCAAAGAGTGGTCAATCGCAAAGAGGAACAGAGATGATGCCGAGTTCAAGACTATAGAAGTAGAACTGTTGTTGATATACGAAGGAGAAGGAGGTGGGTTCTCTACTATAGATTCCAAGGAGGCTTTGACAAGGCTGGAGGGCAGACGTAATACCCTGCTGTTAGAAAAGGAGGAAGCTTGGACACTCAAAAGCAGGGCTATCTGGCTGGAATGCGGGGATGATAACACAAAAAAATTTCATGCCTATGCCCGAGGAAGGAAGGTGGTTAATACTATTTGGAGTTTACAGGATGAGGAGGGTACTCATGTAGCTTTTGAAGCTAAGGCCAGGTGTGGGGTCAATCATTTTCAGAAGTTATTCAAAGCACCTCCACAGGCTTCAATCGAAGACTTTATTAGATTATCTCAAATGTTCCCCCGTTTTGTGGATGAGGAGGGAAATAGGGATCTTGTGAAGGCTTTAACGAAAGAAGAAATCAAGGAGGTAATGGGAAGTTTTCAGAAAGATAAAATTCCAGGGCCAGATGGGTGGACAATTGATTTTTTCCTGGGACTCTTTGATATTCTGGGGAGGGACCTTTTGCAGGTGGTAGAGGATTCAAGGTTGGCTGGTTGGATTCCGGCTAGCTTCAACTCCACTTTTATTGCTCTCATCCCAAAGTCTGATAATGCAACCTCACTTAATGACTTCAGGCCGATATCCCTGTGTAATTGTGTTTATAAGATTATATCAAAAGTAATTGCACTAAGATTGAAAACAATCCTTTCAGCACATGTCTCAGCTGAACAGTTTGGGTTCTTGGAAGGGCGCCAGATACATGAGGCAATAGGGGTAGCACAGGAAGGTCTTCACAGTTTAAAAACCAAAAGGCTGAAGGGGGCTATCCTAAAAATTGACCTTTCTAAGGCTTTTGACAGAGTTAGTTGGCTTTATTTGAGGTTGCTTCTAACCCATCTTGGTTTTGGCATCTCTTTTATTCGTTGGATTATGTCTTGTATAACTACTGTCTATTTTTCGGTGCTGATCAATGGAGCGGCCTCGCCTTTTTTTCATGCGAAGAGAGGGCTAAGACAAGGGTGCCCCTTGTCTCCACTCCTTTTTCTTCTTGTTGCTGAAGGACTTAACAGGGCTATCAGAGCAGCTAGAGCAGAGGGCCGCTTCTCTGGGATTCATTTAGCTCCAAATTTAAATATTACACATCTGCTCTTTGTGGATGATGTGCTGATCTTCTGCTCTGGCGTCAGAAGAGAGTCCCGAGTCTTGCAGGAGATTTTAGAACTCTTCTCAAAGGCTACAGGAATGGAGATAAATTATGAGAAATCTTCTTTGACTACCCACTTGTTAAGACCGAAAGAGGAGGATGAACTTTCGAGGATCTTTCCTTTTCCCATAGCTGGATTGGATGAAGGGCTCAAATATCTTGGTTTTTATCTGAAAGCAAACCTTTATCGGAAACAGGACTGGATCTGGTTGGTTGGGAAGGTTGAAAAAAGGTTAAAGGTCTGGAGTCACAAGTGGTTGTCTCGTGCAGGTAGGCTAGTTTTAGTTAAAGCTGTGCTGGAGGCTATTCCGGTATATTGGATGGCCCTTTCCTGGATACCGAAAGGGATTCTTGAAAGGATTAGGAGGATTTACTTCAGATTTTTATGGAGTGGAAAAAAGGAAGATCAGACTACTCCTTGGGTTAATTGGAGAAGGATTGCAGTCCCAAAAGGATTAGGAGGATGGGGGCTAAAGGACATTTTCCTATTCTCAAAAGCCTTGGCTACTAAGGGTGGTTGGAGACTGGTGAAGTCTAGCAGTTTGTGGACGCGGGTTATTATTCAGAAATATCTCCCTGGGTAGAGGCTGGTAGATTGGATCAGAAATCCCAGGAAATCACATACAGGGGGATCGGTGATATGGAAGGCGATTGTTAAATCTTTTAATCTGATCGAAAACAATCTTGCCTAGGATGTTGGAATTGGGGAAAGTGTTCTGATTGGTAGGGATCCCTGGTTGGGCTGCACTCAGCAGCATCTTCTTCCACTTGATGTTATTGAGGCTCTCGGCCATGTAGGGATCACAACTTTAAATCATATTGATGTTCCTAGGCCAGCTGAACCGTGGATTCAATTATGGAGAAGGGCTAACTCCTTAGGGCTGGGGGAGAGGGAGATTGGATTTGTGGAGAATTACATTAGGGAACTGAACAGGGCCCATATTATTCTGTCAGAACATGAGGATTCATTGGTGTGGGATGCTGACCCGGGGGGTGCTTATACTCCTAAGGCAGGGTACTTATTCTTAAGTGCAGGGGTGGAATTAAGGGAAGAAGTCTGGTGGTGGAGGCCATTGTGGAAGCTTAAGTGCCCAACTAAAACAAAGTTGTTCATGTGGTGTGTTTTAAATAACAAGGTACCTACCTGGGATGTGCTACAGAAGCGAACTTTTCATGGGCCGGGCTGGTGTGTGATGTGTAAACAGGAGTTGGAAACCACACATCATCTGTTCTTTACATGCAGTTTCTCATCTGCAGTTTGGAGGGAAGTTTCCACTCTGGTTGGTTTCAATTGTCATTGGGAAGGGGACTCTATTGGGGCAGCATGGGAATCCTGGTGGAGGAGGACACCTCAAAAACACCTTAAATCTCTACCTTTGCTAGTCATCTGGGGGATATGGCTAGCTCGAAATAAGGCAATTTTTAAAAATATTCCAAGTTTACCGGCCATCACAGGGTCTTTGGCTGTGGGTTTCTACAAATCTCTTCCTGTCCACTTAAGGGCTGCACGAGAACGAAGGCATTTAGAAGTGGCTTTAGACCGAACCAAGCCGTGCGCTTTTTTCGATGGGGCAGCACAAAACAACCTGTGTGGAGGAGGCGCAGTTCTTTACCTTGCTGAGTCACATGTCTTCGTTTTGTCTATGGGACTTGGGGGGGGAACAAATAATTTTGCAGAGTTAATGAGCCTCAAATTCCTTCTGATGTTTGCATTAGAAAAAGGATGCACTGAATTAAATTTCATGGGAGACGCTTTGAATGTTATAAACTGGATAAATCAGACTCAAGAATGCAGGCATCTGAGACTTTCTCATATTATTTACTCCATCCGGCAGCTCCTTCAGCGTCTTGACTCTTTTGCATGCAGGCATGTGTACAGAGAAAACAACAAGGAAGCGGACAAAGCATCTAAGGATGGGCTCAGGTTGGCAGAAGGTTTTTGGACAGTGAAAGAAATACATGATGGCAAGTCGCAGGCTTTTTATCATAGGCCGCTTATGGATCTCTTTTGAAACTCGACAGGCTATCCTTTGTCTATATTTTGGCAGTATCCAGGTCACTAAATATGTTTTAAGAACTGTAAACATTATCTATTACAGTGGTAAGGAGTTATGGCTCCGATCATAGTCTTGTTGGATCACATTTCTGTATTTACTTATGTTTTTAAAGAAAGCAGCGTTGTAAGCATGAACAGTAAACGATATAATTTATGAGTGCGATCAGTCTCTTTGGATCGCAACTATGTATGCACATAGGATCTAATTATAGAAGGCAGTGCAGTAGCACGAACAGCAAAAGACAGAATTTTATTGTTATGTTGACATATGTACAGAGCCTTGTACTGATCATAAATTTTCCGGAACAACATCTATGTATGCTCTTTTTTGAATCTTTTAACAGAAGACCATAGAGTCTCTCGAATGGAACCAATTTATGGTGGACCAGAATTCATGCCTCAATGAATATTCATAATGTAATTTTGATCTCGAAAGATGAATGAAATTACACCTTTTTTTTCTTGGAAAAAAAAAATCCCAAATGGCATTTTATCATACATAAAGGTCCCCCATGGAGTTGTAAATGTTGTTTTTTCTCTGTCTTCCGGCTGTACTGCAATCTAGTTATCACCAAAAAATCCATCAATCATTGAAATTTTGTGAGATCCTACAACCCTCTGCAAAATCTGATCTATTTTTGGTAATGAATAGTTATCTTTCAAACAAGATCTATTCAAGTTGCGGAAATCTACACAAAGTCTTATCTCTCCATTCTTCTTACGTACAGGCACCAAATTCGCAACCCATGATGAATATCTTAGAGGTACAATAATTTTTGCATCTAGTAATTTCTTTACCTCTTTTTCAATTACTGGCAGCAATGCTAGGTTAAGCCTTCTAAGCTTCTATTTGAAAGGCTTAGTATTTGGTTTCAGAGGAATTTTGTGCTGAATTATGCTAGTATCATACGTTTTTAAATCATGATATGACCAAGCAAAAATTTCCTCAAATTCTTTTAGCAAGCCAACATATTTTCTCCTTTCCTCTTTTGACAGCAATTTTGACAATTTTATCATCTTAGGCTAATTTTCAGAACCAATGTTATACTCTGTAACATTTTCCTCAGTAGTCTGCAAAGTGGGTTTTATCAATGTATCATCTTTTGAAAACAACCTCTCTAGCGGAACAAGTCCCTTAGGAATGAAATTCCCTTTTAACTCAACAATTTTGTGATCAGCTATTGAATTATTTCTGCAAGGTTCATTTTCTATCCATTCAAAATCCTGTTCATGATCAACTGTATCATCTGAGAATTCACCTACTAACTCCAGAAATTATTTTATTTCCTGATAATCATTAAAAACTTTCCAATTTTTGATATTATCTGGGACAAAGGGTCTGTATCTTACATCAATTGGGTATTTCAAATGAGTTACCTTTGGAACTTTGAAATAGGCTACTGCTAAGGCTAGGGAATCAGTTGTTTCATTGTATTCTCTTGGAACAAAAGTTATATTGAAAGCTATAAAGAAATTTTCAATTAAATCCCAAGCCTCATTCCTATAAACTTTCAATAAATACTGCTTCACCTGGAAAACACTTTTTACTTGCTAAATTACTAATTCGGAGTCACCAAACACAGCAAGTTCTTTAATACCCAGTTCTTTTGCTGCTCTTAACCCAAGAATCAAAGCCTCATATTCAGCAGTATTATTTGTTGTTTTAAATTCCAATTTGTACATAAGAGAAATAACCTCACCTCCAGCTGAAATCAATAATACTCCTGCTCCTTCCCCCTCCTTACTTGATGCACCATCAAAATACATCTGCCATAAACCATCTGGTTCTTCTTTCTTTACCTGAACTGGAATATCTTTCTGTACTTGTAAAACTCCTTCAATTTCATCATTTAATTGCAACATACAAGAACCAAGATTTTCATCAATTGAATAGATGGGATGATTATTAGGTTGTCTACTATCACTTACCAAATATGCCATCTGTACTTCTCTGTAAAGTCTTCTGAATTCTCCTCCAAATACTGGAATTGTAGCATATGAAAGATCCATTTGTAGAGTTCCTCCCACTTTCTTTGCCCAAGATCTAGACAATAGCATACCAAATTTAAGAGAAATATTTGCTACAACTATATCCATCAATACACTCTTCATAGGTACCTGAGTTAAATTCACCACCAGATCTTTGATTACCCCAATACACTTCACTGCCCTAGAATCAAACACATACAAATCATGGTATGGTTTAGTAACACTTAGTCCTAAAGCTTCCATGACTGCTTTTGGCATGAGGTTATGTGAAGCTCCTAAATCTAGCAGACAATTATGCAATAGCTGATCATGTACTGAAAAGGTTACATAAAATGGAGGAGGATATTCTGAATTATCATCAAGCTGATCAATAGTTTTTCACCCCACAATAATAGTAGGTTTTTCATCTTGCAAATTAATCTCATCAGATGGGATAGGAGTAGGATTCACTACATTTTTGAAAGTTTTAAAAGCTGCTTCCTTGTAAACTTTACTCTTAATCAACTCTGTTAAGGGCACAGGGATTTTCACTTTATTAAGCTCATGCTCCAAACTGAAACCACTTACATCTTTATTCACCTCCTCAATATTTACCACATCATCTTTTCTCTCCTTTACAATTTGTTTCTAATTTGAAGACAAATTTTGTTTAATAGGATGAGCTTTCACCATCTTTTTAGCTTGTGCTGCATGCTTTACACCTGATCTAAGACCATATGGTTTTTGTGGTATTTCGTGACAAACTTCAGGCATAAACATCTGATAATCATCTTCTTCATAATGATCTAATTCTGTAGCATAATGATAATCAGCTCTAGTTAGAAAATGAGAAGAAGAATCATCATCAAACTGACTAATATTATGTTCCTATTCTTCCAAATCATCTAACTCCCCCTCGTCTATCTCATATGATTCATCATCTCTGAGATTATTATTTTGAAAAGGAGGTTGAATCCTTTGTTCTTCATTTTCTCGCCTGTCTCTCTGAATATCATTATTTCGTCTTTCTCTTGGCAAAAACCTAGGAGCGAAAGGTCTTCTAAACTGATTTTGATTTCTTTCACCTTCCGGTATAGGTTTATTTTGATTTCTATTTCCAATTTCCAACCTATCAATCTTAGCAGACAAATTTTTAATAATTTTATTCATTTCATCCATTTTACTGTCTAAAGATCTTCCTGTATGGCTGGATGTAATGATTTCTTTTTTACCCTTTTTGTCTACAATTTGATGTTATGTTTCCTCTTTGAGTTTATTTGAGGCTAAAATATTTGACTCTACTTCTAATGCTGCATTTTGCATATTTTGAAGTGACATGGATTTTCTTTCTCTCAATAGCAACGAAAACTCATGATCAAATGAGTTTGCATAAGTTAACTTTGCCGATGTCTCGGTGGGTTTTATTTCAGCTGGAATCCTACTGTACATTTTATTGAATCTTTTGGAAAAATCTCCCACAGCTTCATCCTTTTTTCTCTTTAATGATCCAAACTCTGTCATGTAATACAAATAATCTTTAGTGTCCCCCCATTGTCTCATAAATGCTTCTTCTAAAGCATCTATACCATCTATAGAGTTTGGTGGTAATTCTCTAAACCACTTTCTGACCTCACCATCTAAACTTTGAACAAAAACCCTCATCCAAATATCCTCATGTTCAAAATTATGATTGTCTGCATAACTACAGAATGTATTCCAGTGTTCTTCTGCAGTAGCATAAATCTTGGAAGATATTTTTGATAATCTCCTGGTGGGAGAGCATTGAGAGGATGGGGTAAAACCAGTGAGGCATATCTTCCTGCTACCATAGCAGCCATTCGATTTTGAGGTTGAGCCACTATAGGATTGGAAATGTTTGAACCTGTATTAGACTGAAGGGTGCTTGAATGTTGTGATGAGGGAGACAAATTACCAGGATTTGACTGATTCACTGGGATGGTCTTAACAAAAGGAATATGGGTTGAAAATAAAGAAGAAGCTCTTGTTTGCAATGCTTCAAGTTTAACCTTCTCTGATAGTGAAGGATTTGCAAAAGACACGGAAATTGTCAATTTGGGAAGGGGTAAATAACAGGTCTAACTCTTCTCTTCCTTTTTCTGAATGTGGGTCAAAAGAAGGAACTGGGATAGATGAAGATTCAGGGATCTCCAAGGATGCAAGCTGTTTGAATTTTTCTGATGAAGTGGAAATTAAATTTATCCTAGTCTCCTTTAATAACTGCTCAGGATCCGAGACTCCTGGATTTAAAGGGGATGAGGGATTTCCTCGAGTTCCTATCTTTTTTGAAGCCACTGTAACTTTCTATAGGTGACTAATGTAGTCTATAACAGGTCTGACTGATTTTTTTCACCCTGCAAAATTAGTTTCATAAGAATGTCGAACACCCAGGGAAGATGTCCTTTCGTTTCTCCATTCCGCGGCAACGGTGCCAGAAGATGTTATCCCTAAAGTTGAACCTAGACTACAGGGGTTCAAGCTTAAAGAAATATTTTTCAAAAATATAATTCAATGAAATGAATATAAAAACTGGGCTGGTATGAAATTAAAGATATAGGAAAATCACATAACCATTAAAGAACTATACAACATAAAACAGAATACAAAATCCAATATCAAAGGAAATACGATCATGAATTTATGAAATGAGACTGACTTTGCTATTAAAAGTTTAAAAGATAATGGTATTTCAACATAAGAATCATGTAATGGGATTCAATTGACCATATACAAGATAAATCACAAGAAATACAATTCATAAGATACACAGCCAAATCATAATCATAATCATATCAAAGCAGAACCTGTATTGAAGATGTAGAGTATTTCATGTCATACAGAATATCATCAAAACTAGATTTCCATCACTCCAATTGCCACCCCCCTTTTTTTCCATCTAGTGACTATCCTTATATACAAAATATATGAGTTTCTAAGATAGCTATAAGATCCTACTTCTATGGATCGAACTCTTTCAAAAATAGAAAGGTCAATCTCCTTTAAACAATTTTTTAATACAAGTGTAAAATAAAAGAGACATCTGTCAAAAACAAAATTGCTTTCAAAAGCAAACTATAACTCTAAATCTAAAGACTTTTAGAAGCCTCTGCCAAGATAGTTAGATCACTTAAAACCTAGGACCACTTTTGCAACCTGGCAAACTTAGCATCTTTGTTCTCCTCCTTACTCTGAGCCTTCATGTGTACAAGCTGCTTCTGGATGGTTCTTTTTTCCTTTAGAATGTCTTTAGATATTGACAGCAAATTCTGATAATCTTCCTCCTTATCCTCCAGATCCTCTCGAAGTCTTTTATTTGCTGTCATTAACTTTTCATTAATGTTTTGTAAAAACCTAGTTTGCTCCTTGTATGTCTGCAAAGATTTCTTGACTTGATTTAATTCTAGAGTTATTTCAATGTCTTCTTCTTTCATATGGACCTCATCTTCCTATGGAATCCTTGATGCTGAACAATCCTCTGAATCAACTTGTTTGTTTGTGTAAAATATTTCTGGTATAAACCCTGCAACTCCCTGAACATCAATGAACTTCTCATTATCTAAAAAATACTAACCTTTAGATGTGTGTACAGTCTCTTCACTGAAAGCATCATCTACCATCACGATTTCCTCACAGTCTTCATGTGCTGATTTCATCTTTGCCTGCGACTTCCTTCTTAACCTAGTCCTAGGCTTCACATCCATGCTCTCTGACTTCAACAGCTGATCACGAGCTTCATTTTTTGAAGTTATATTCTTTAACATAACACTTAACTTTTCAAGGTTTTCATCTGTGAATGAAGTTTCAGGACATAAACTTTTCTGAACTGGTTTTTCTATAAAACCCTTACCTTCTGCTACAACAGTTTCAATTTGTTTTTTGTGATTTGTTGTTTGCTGGTCCAAGTCTTCCATTACCCTTTTTCCTTTCTCTTTAGTCTTTTCTTCAAACCCTAGCTTTGACAGCAGATTTTCCCAAGTTCATCCTTCCCTGTGCAATTGTGAAACAATCAATAGTTTTATTAACCCCTGATGGTACACTGAATGAGTAGTATGCTCTGGATGGCCCTGAACCCATGCAATCATCTTTTGCAGGATTTTCCATAGGTAGAATGGGAGATTAAGCTGCAAGCTTCCACTGAGGTGCATCAACAACCGTAAATGGCATTTGAGAACCCTGTCATACTGACCATCGCATGTAATATAATTTTGCACCATTTCTAAAGGAATTTTCCAGCTAGGTTTTATCTTGCTCACATGGATACCATTTTTCCAGTCTAATTTTTCAAAACTTGGCATTAAAAACTCACTGTAATCTCCTTGAAAGTCCTGTTGCTTAAACCATCTTTCTCCTTGCGCCGGAACATCTATTGCTTTAGCAATAGACTCTTCATTTACCCTGACTATTAAAATTTTGAGCTGAACCATTTCATCTTTATAATTTTTGATAAAAAGCCATAGTTACCTGTAAATGATAACCCTGTAATTTTTCACAGAAAGCAAACCATCCAGCATTCTTCATCAATTGGGCTGATCTTGGAAACTTCAGTATCCATTCTGTGTTATTGGGTTCCAATCTGCAAATCAGGCCTCCTAGTTTTCTTCTCACCACGATTTCTAAATCCTCTTCCTCTGTTATCTTCGACATTTCTGCAACCCTTTCACAATATACACTTCCAAGAAGAATTTATGTTGTTTTTGTTTCCGTACAACAGTTTACATTCAAATGCAGAAGACTATACAATGTAAACTTTGCCTTCTTCAAGAACGAGAATACAGGATCAAAAGAAATCCCTGCTATTTTCAGAACTGCTGTACACAATTTTCCATTATTTTAGCCTTCCAAATTTCGGGATCCTGAACAATAAATGTCCATAGCAGAGAAACGGTTCTCTAATGATCTTCACCAAGTTCGAAAGAGCATTTGAGCACAATAACATGACAAGTTTTAGGGAAAATAAAATATCATATTCAATCTGTCAACACTGCCTTTGTTCGTACCAGTACTCATTACATGAAGTGCCTCGATTTCATATGCAAAACAGTTGTGCAAGCCAATGAGTGACACGATGTAACACATTATTTCTTAAATAGGACTGCTTTTAAGGAGTAATTATACCAAGTACCGAGCCTGTCAAATGTGAATATGTTTATATATACCATAGTTTCATTGTCATATTTTTTACACCCAATGGTACTTATGAATAACAACATTAATGAAATATTCTTTGAAGAAATGCTGCCAGTTTGAGAAATGTTGCCAGTTTTAACAATCCAATTCATAATATAAAACCTCTTGCACTTAATATAGGTTCATAGCTTTAAATAATTGATGATTTTGAGGCTTCAAAATATATGATAAGAAAAATATAAAAATAATGGGATTCCAAAAAAGGTGTAAAACAAGGTAAAAGTTAAAGACAAAAACTCATCAGAATAAAAAATCTATAAAACCCTAGGATAAAAAATCAAACAACCTTAGAGATAACAGACTGTGACTGAATGGTTATCTTGCCTTTGTTGAGATCCCATGTATGAAAGATTTGTATTATCTTTATCTATTTGACTCCATTGCCCAATGGTATATGTGTTGTTTCAACCATCTACTTGATTTAAAATACTGATTTCATATATTTTTCCTTGTTAAATTTATATGTGAGAGATCCCTCTCTAGAAAGAAAAGCCAGTTTCTTTCTGAAGTGGTTTTTAATGTTACCTTGAGATTACCTTCCACGGCCTTTGGTATATTTTGAGTGCTAACATTACGTACATAGTAGTTCGATCCCATCGTGGAACTCACTACTCCATTGTTCTGATCCACCATCTCCGTGAACTACCCGATCACCTCTATGTAAATTGATGAAAACATGATGGCCAGCCTGCAAAGATATTATGAAGGCTTAGTATGCCCACAAAAGACTAGGAATTCAATGTTGACAAGCAATATGATGAGAGCAGATGACAGAGTAATTTGAGAGAAGAAAATAGATAAGCAGACAAAGCAGTGGATATGCATGCCAGATGCATGGAAGATGACAAAAAACAAGATGCATGACATATGTATAATTGGTTCTGCATAAATAAGTTAGGGTCAAATTCGTTGATATAGACATTTCTAATTAGAAGATCATAATTAGAACATCATAGAGAGAGAGAACATAAGTTAGAGACATTTCTATAAGTTAGATGTTGATACAGAGAGAGAACATAATTAGAAGATCATAAGCAGTCTAAGAGACCAATAATGCAATTGAAGAATCTTGACGAGTCTTAATCAGAAGTCCATTTAAAGCAAAAAGTCAAGAATGAAAAGAGGAGTGACAATAGATTAAGTGTTCCTAGTTTGTGATCCAATGAAGCTTGTTTCTGCACCTTAGAGGAAAAGGATTTATGCTACTGCGTTTTTGGAAGAAGAATTTCCCTAAGGAGTTTGGAATCTCGGTTCCAGTGATTCCGCATTGGTTGAATTAGCACTGGAAAGGAAGCATAGAGAAACTTGATTGGTCAAGGATTCCTTTGAGACTAAAGTTTAGACGCTAAGGAGAGAAGTACATACTATAGAGTTCTCAAACAATTCAGGGCTCCCAATGGAAGATGAAGGAAGATTGGAATCAATCCTAGCAAAATGACTCAATGCATGATTTAAATCTTAATGAGAAAATCTGATGGGTTGCAATGAAGGACAAGAAAAGCAAGAAATTTCCCCCAAAGCTAGAAATCGGAAATGTGGAGTGATAATGAAGGTTGATCCAATGCCGAGAGCAGCTATAGGTCGAATGCCATTTCAAAACTTCAATCCTTGTATTGATAAACTGAATGATGAATCCGAGGACATTGATGACAAACGTAACATATCTACTACAAACATTATAGATCGAAATAGAATGAACACTAATAAAAACTGAATGATTTATTATCTACCATTGAATCTATGGAAGCTGAATTGATAAAGATGTTTCAAATAGTACTCTATCAGAGATAATGAGGTATCGCATTATGGGAAAGATGATATCAACAAGAACCAAGAAAATGATGATTCTGAATATCTTCAGAGTAAGAAATTAAGAGTTGAGGCAGATGCACAAAATTCATATTGGTCTCCAACGAATTTTATGAGACTCAGCAACCATCTGATTAAAGAGATTGATGGTGGTGATTTACCTGTATTTGGGAATTATCCCACATTCATAGTGAAGACTTCTTTGTATGTGTTTATATACATCGATAATTCCTAATAATATCGACATGTAGAGTAGAGGTTATGGTGGGGGCTCTGGGTGCTTGGACTCCACGAGAAGCTCACCAGACCGGAGCCTGGGATGACCTATCAGGACCCCTAACCTTTTGGCGAATGTGGAACTGATGCAAACATGGTGAACGTGGAACTATGACGTTGGTGGACGTGGCATCAAAGCAAACATGGCAGAAAGGCAAATGCAGCAATAAGATGGTTGAGCACTAATATCAAAAGTATTTTTTTAAAGTGCTAAAGAATTTTTAGAAGAAATCAAAACCTTGAATTAAAAATGGGGAGACAACTATTAGAATTCTTATATGCATATAAATAGTATAAAAAATAATAATTATATTATTGTTATAAGAACTAAAAATTATTTTAAAGACTTAAATAAACAAAATGAAAAGATGTGATGACTCAAAGAGGTATGAAGACAAATATTTGAAGAGGTATAAGTTTGAAAAGGTATGAAGACTTGAAAGGGCATGAACAAAAGTATTTAATGAAGATTCCAAATTAGAAGACTGTGTATCTTGGTGGATAAAATGTAATATTTTGGTGGATATTCTACCTTTGACAAGAACCTTGTGTTCATTCAAACAGACTGGTGTCTGTAATCAGGATAGAGCCTGAATGAGGATTGGATTCCTCTCTACATGCTAGGTAATGTATACAAGCTGGGTCTTGTAAGAGAACTGGGTCTAGATAGTCCATGCTATGTGATGTTAAATTCTATTTAATAAAAATACATATGGCATATTCATATGTGTTTATTATTTCGTATATATATAATTGGTAAATGTTATGACTCATTAAATGTCATTTGTGTTTTGGCAAGAGATTTTTAAGTTTTAACAGACACTGATTCACCCCCCCTCTCAGTGTCTGAGACCTGTTCTACAATTGGTATCAGAGTGGGTTGTCTTTGAACAGCTCACTGCTGGAAGACTGATCTAAAAGGAAAACAGGTCCATTTTTAGAGGCAAGATCCAGAGATAGGTGCCAATATCAGCATTTTAAAAATGGTTGGAAATGTAAATGATAAAGTCCCCTTGTTTACTGGAGATGACTATGCCAATTTGAGGGATGCCATGAAGTTTCAGTTGAAGTCCAAAGGAGCACATGTGTGGGCCTCTCGGTGCAACTAGCTTTGCGTTCACGATAAGGTCGCTAAATTTGGCACTGACCGAGACCTTCCGTTCAAATTTCCAAGGGTGCACTAAGTCTGAATATTTTGGGTGCCATTTTCTTACGTGGAGTTTGCAGTACTCTGATAAAATGACCGGTACTAGGGTTTTTCCATTAACCAGTCGGCTAGGTTACAGAGATTCATTTAATGTACTGTGTCAGGCGATCTTAATGTAAATTCGATTTGATGTGTGCCATCACACGATATTACTCTAAATTTCAAATCTGATTCGATGCGTTATGCTATCGCAGACAAAGAAGATTTTGCACTTGCAATGGTGAACCATAAACACATGAATTAATATACGATAAGAGGAATATGTATCCACGGTGGAGTCTTGTTTTAGACAAACCATTGGGGTGCTTAAAGACGTTGGTAACATCGAACATGCCAAGTTCAAAAGCAAGATGCCAAGTATTGATATTGTTGTTCTGAAATCTACTCACCACAACGACATCCCTCCCAAGGAAAACCACTTTCTCGTTTCCTTGTCTACAATGGAATCCTCTGAGTTACTACCCCAACTCAGACATGCCATGGAAACATGATTAAACCGAACCAAGGACTGGATGGTCACTCTGAAGGCCTTGGCACTTATTCATTGACTCCTCAGGGATGCTCAGTTTCCCATTTTCATTAATGAAGTCGAGTGGCTTAAAACCCTGTTCGCCTCGATCTCCCAACATTTCGAGAATAGTTAGAGTCCCCTTGACGTAGAATGTTCTCTCTAGGTTCGCAAATAATCATCTTATTTGGCTCAAATACTTCATTGCAATAGGATTCTCAAGTGTGCAGAAAACATTGAGGCTGAAAATCAAAAGAGAATGATCTCCGAAGATATGGATGTCAAAGAAGATACGAAGTCCTTGCAACTACTCGTTGGATGCCTCTTGAAATGCATTCCTCATTATCAAAGCCCCATTGCAAACATCTCTCTCATTTAGTTTGTCTTCGATTTACTCAGGAAGGACTGTTTCAATATCTATGCAGCCCTTAATGTTTCTATATGCAAGCTTCTCGATGAAGTTCCAACAAAAACAACTCTATGCCTTTTGAATGTTTATAAACGTATTTTGCGAGAGTCATTAACAATCTTTATCAATCCATAGGAGGAATGAATTCATTATCAAACACATGACAGAAGGGACCATGACTAAACATCTTCAGAGCTGGGTTGCGCATCAATATCTTCCCTAGAGTTCTATAACATGCCAAAAAATTGCCACAACTTCCATCTTGTTGAGGCCTGGAAATTCGCAGGCAACAACAGCAAGGGATTCTCCCCAGTCAACGTTCCCAACTAGCCCGTGACTGTTTGGTGTAGGGAATCCGTCCGGTTTGTGGTCCGACTACCGTAGGTCAAATAATGAAACTAAAAGGTGTTACCGGTTGCAGCCCAGTCCACCGTATGTATTTTTATATTTTTTGATTTAAAGTATGATATGCAAGTGCCTACCTAACATGCGAAGTAATAAAGAGTGCAAGGAGTATTCACAATGTGATGCGCGGGTTCTTACCTCTCGTCTTAAACTCCCAAGCCTATAAATCACCTATATTGCAAGAAAGTAAATACTAACTAAGCTATCTCTAGAGAGCTGGATATTAATTCATGAGTAATGCATTACTATCCATGTGTTATGGTAAATCATGGATAGTTGTTCTTATAACCAAACATATGAACATGAATGAAAGTATACATGATAAGATAGCTCATCACCAGTTAGAAATCCCATTACTCACGGTGGAAAACATCACAGAATATACTAGAGAACATTCAAACAAGAACATAGGTTCAGAAAGTTAGAACGCTCTCACAGTCCATGAAACATAGTCGAAAATGAAATAGTTCCCATTCAACATCGTTCATTAAATCACATTGAGGTATTCCACATAACACTTTCTCCAACAGGCAAAATTTGCAATTTCTAGTTGTAAAACGAAATAGTTCCTCTTACAAACAATAGTTTACAAGTTTTTCCAGGAAAAATCCCCTGTAAATTCTAACTTTCAAATATTTAAACTAAAACAGTTGACCGCTTGGGCTGCCCCCCAAACGTGTGACCTTTCGGTCTCTCAAAACATTTCATATCCCTATTTTTTATCTTTTCTGTGTGCACTCATGATCTGCTGAGTAACTGACAGACCCTTCAGGTTTGCGCCTTTGTCGCTGTTGATTTTGCCTGCTGCTTCACTTGTCCTCCTTTCGATCCTGCCGGCTTCGGTTCTACCTTTGCCAAAACTGCCCAGCTCACTTCGCGCCGCAGTAGTCTGACCAGTCTCTTGATCAGTCCACCTGCAATTAAACGACATGCATCATTCATTGGGACTGCATTCTAAATAACGTCAAATTATATCAACTAAAACGTCTAAGCATCAAGAGAGGCCATGTACTGCATTACTGCTATGAGGACCTTAACAAGTGCCGGCACCACTATCTCGTCCATGCACGGGTTCAAAAACTCACCAATGACGAAAAAATAAAAATCATCGACGGCTTAGAACGCTAACATCGACAGGGTAGATTCATTCACAGCCGCATAAGCGGGTTTTAACAGGTGACAGGCATTGTGAAAACACTTAAGCCTATCGGATTTGGAAGAGTTATGACCTCAGTTGCGGGTGGGAAAACTTCCAGTCATTAATCGGAAAGACATCGACATTGAAAGCCAAGTGCTTTGCACAGCCGCAACGTCGGAAGAGAAAAAGGCTACGGACACGTGACCAAAAACCGACACGCATCGGCGGGCGGGGCACTTACATTATGGGTGCTTAGCTGCTTTGGGAGCCGCAACGGCGGAAGACAAACAGACAACAACCTCCGATCAAAACATACTTTGACGCCCGATCAATAAAAAAACACTAAGTGTTTGGAACAACTTTAAAATTTAACAATGGTCAAAAACTTGTTTCACCTCCGAAACAGCAGCTTTACAAAGAACAATTGATCCGATTCGTCTTCGACTAGCAAAACCAAACTCTAAAATTTGCGACCCACAACAATTTCAAACACATTCAATTTCTGAAAACAAAACAAGAGTTAATCTTCAAAATCATCCAAAATTAAAGCATGACCAAAAAGTTCACGGATCCAAACGATTCAAAGCAGCGTTAAAATCATGAAGGGGGGTCCAAAATTTGAAAATTTTTGGGGAAAACAGTTGCAGCTGCAACACATCTACATATAACTCCTCGTTTTGACGAACCACACTCAAGGATCCAACTCTCAGTAGGTAAAGAGAACTTATACTCACTCAACCAACAGAATTCACTATTAGGTATCAATCTCCAACATAAGGAAATGGATTTAAAATTGCACCCAGGAAAAGATATGCTTAGGATGTGGATCTTTATCTTGTGCTTCTTCTATCGATCTATTGAATGAAAAGGATTAGACGACCCCCCCTTCTATTCTGTTGTAACCATCTCTCTCGAAGAGATATGTATGTTGAAAGATACTGCGCTATATATGTGCAAAATCTTGTTTTCATTATATCCTCACGGACATCTCGCTTAGCCCAGCCCAACGGGAGGAGAGAGAAATCCATGCGTTGATTTAAGTGATAGATCAAAGATTTAAAATTTTGCAGAGCTTTCCATCTAACCAAGTTGTTGTGTAAACATGGAATGTGATACATGATTCATGGTTAGCGGATTCCTGAATATCTATGAAGATAACAATAGATCCAGAAGGAATCGCACCTAACCTACTAAATTGTCTATTGGTGGTCAAACAACTTAGTAATTTTTATATCTAAAGTGATGGATAAAGAATGGATTGCTTAAATAATTGTCCATTACTTAACATTGTTGGTGGAATACTAACTCGTATTCCATTCAAAAGAATCGTAGGAAAAACCCATGAAATATGTGTGTTAAATATCCCACCGAACAACGTGTGAAGATCATGTTGATGTTTGCATGATGAAGTAATCGGACGCTTTGGTTTCTCAACTTGCTTAGTAAAATATGAGCTCGTATTTTAATAAACCTGTGAACAAATTACTAGTGAGATGATTTGGTGGTTGGAGATGCAAGGGTGTTGGACATACAACAAAGTTTTGGCACTCCATAAGGTGTTTCAAGTGTGAAGGCTTTGGTCACAAAGCACAAAATTGCATGAATCCAAAGAAACAATACAATCAAAAGGAGGATGCTCTAAGGAGTCAAAGAAGGGATTTGAACCCTATGCTGGTTAATCTACTACCTCCAATGGATCCTCAATCTTTGAGCCCTCTGTTGGTGAATCTACTACCTCCAATGGATCCTCTCTGCCTAAGATCAAGTGTGTTATCACTCTCCTTAAATTTGCACCCTATCTTTGCCTATAAATGTGCCCTTATCTTCTCAAGAATGTCTCTTCTCTCATTTAATGATTCGCCCTCCTCATGCAATGATTTTCTAATCCTATAGCCTCTCGCTATCTTTGCACCTATATCGCACAAGTTGTTGTGACTTTTACCCTTTGCTTTCTTTTATAGGCTTTTAGTGACTTTTAGGGTTCCAAAATTGTAATTCACTTTTCATGCACATGCACATCACATCCACATGGATAATAAAAATATCATGCACATGCATTATGCAAATCTCATGCACATGCATCATGCAAATCTCATGCACATGCATCATGCAAAAAATCATGCATATGCACCATGCAAATCTTATGCAAATCTCTGCATGTTTCCACCACTATATCCATGACGACTAGTAGAGTGTTTCTCACACACTACATCAATGCCTGTACTATCAATGTACCTTCATGCTAGGCATAATCACATGAAGGACGTCCTAAGATACAAATTTCAACAATAATAACTAGGAAAGAAATACATAAACAAGTACCAACCAAAGTAATATAAGATAGGACATGATAAATTAATGATAACTACAAAGAGACATAAACTTTCGTGGAAATGTATCAAAGGCACCCCCTTAAAAATATTTATATGGGCTCCCTCCTTGTCAAATTCATATCATTTTCTTCATTCAACTTAACTATTTTTATATTCTTACTTCTCATTTCTTTCAGTAGGTCCATTGTGTGCTTTTATGCTCCAATGACAAGGTATGGTTGCACTTGTAGAAAGAGTGACTTAGAATCCCCCACAAGAAGCTTAGTCCATTCAGATATGGGCCTTACACCATCATGAAGGTTATGGGAGAGAATGATTTTGAATTGAGTATCCCGCCTTTCCTTGACTTAAACTCTGTATTTATTGTGGCGTTGATTCGACCATATTTTCCACCTCTGTTATACACTTAAAAGGTTGCAGAGCACTTGGTCCCTACAGAACTCAACCCTTAATGCATCAAGTGGGTCACAATTGACCAAATGATGCAAACCAAGATGAAGTGCACCTACCAACACAGGATACATCTCTATCAGGTTGTTGGACCAATGCAACTTCTTCACTACAAACCAAATTTTGTAGATGTTTTCCGTTTCGACGAAGGAAATTTATGCCATGGATACCATAAATTCCTAATGGGGGGTGATATTTCCAAGTGGCTGTCCAAATCTTCCACCAACTCATGAAATGATCCTACACCTTACCAATTTTGCAGGTCTTAAAATTCCAACACATTTTTGGACACTTCCCATGTTATTTTTGCAGTTAACATGCCCTAGCATTTTGATTATTAATCTAACCAAACATATAGAGCTTGAAATAAGCTTTGTAACAGTCCAAGAAAATCTCCAAAAATATTTAATATGCAAAATTCATAGCCCCAAGAAGTTTTCATATCAACTGGGCTCCTTGTGCCCTTATTTCTTTTGCCACCTCACGTCATATGGTCAAGGTTTTGGATGTTGGGTCTTTGCATCTTAGAGTTGTTGATACTTTATGTTAGAGGCAGTTTCAACCTCTTATGATGGGATTTTTTACAAATGAGCATGGCTAACACATCTCTTCTAAAAGACAAGTTACCACCATTCTTATTAGTTTGTAATGCTTTGCATATTGCAGTTTTTTCAATATCTCATCCAATAATATAGTTTGGGCCTCATTGTATTACTGTGCTCTTTTCAATATCTCTATGTTATTGCATATGGTATCCTTATCTTCATTTCTCTCTCACAATATTTCAATTTGAAATCCTCTTAAATTGTATAATGAATATGTGTGTACCCTTCAATGTATGCATATGGCCATTGTTTTCAAGTGGATAAGACATACGAGAAACAAAAGACACAAGATTCTGGTGTTATGAAATCATCTGATTCGAGGATATAACTTTTGGATTGCACTTGAGTTAAGACTCGTGGCTGATATAAACCTTGTGTCTTCTTTTCCACGGTACAATGATATATTGTACATGAAAACAAATTTATTCGACAAATATATAAGAAGTAAAAAAAAATCATTTTTTTTATGAAATGATTCATAAATTACACTCATACAATTACAATTCTACATTAATTCTATATTAAGAAGGTTGCGAAGACAACCACCACAAGCCAAGGATAAAAGGAAAAAATACACAACCTATGAAAAATTCCCCCAAAAGGCATGGAAACTTATATTAAAAAATTAAAGTCCTCACGATAGATAGAAATAACACCAAGAAAATAGGCCAACTGGAAAGAGCGAGCAATGAGACCAATAAGCAACTGGAACTACACTCAATCATAAGATTCAATAATCAATGTTTGAATTAGCAAAATTAAACACTAGACAATAACTCATTTGTTTGGCCTCAATGTGATACCCTTCTTTGTCACTACATTGTAAATGAAAAATAGAAAAATGGTTGGCAATATCCCATACCTTTGAATGCAATTATATAAGATGTTTGTACTTGACTTTATATTCACCCAACATCTTTTTATAAACTAATATAGAGTTCATAACCATTGCAAGCTCATTAATCCCATGAATCTTTGTTGCACACAAGGGTTCTATGAGTAAATGATAACATGTCTCATTGTTTGTGGTCTTGTTCTTTGTTGTGTCATTCTTGTTTAAGAACCTCATTGTTTAAACCTCTTTATCTCCATGGTCATACAATACAAAGGAAATTGTAACTTTTCCTTTGTTTCTAATAAGAGATATCATTATGTACAAACACCATGATATCACCATTTGAATCTTATGAAGAGCTAACAAAAATTAGTTAACCTTTTTCCATGATTGGTTGTTTGGGTAGCTCCTACATGTGAACCATCAACTATTATGCACACATCATCTTAATTTCAAGGCATGGCTAAGCTATCCTCTAACATTCCAAAGAGTCTGGTTAAATTCTCACAAATATCTATCATTGTTTTGTCTCTTGTATGAATCTAATCAAGGCTAGTATATTAAAGGGTAATTTTAACTATTCTCTAAATAGCTTTTTAATGCAGAAATTAAAAACTTTAATTTTTTTAAACCCTTTCCCTTGTAGAAATGTCGATAACATCTCATGGACTCTTATACGTAATCTCTTCTGTTATTCTCCCCTCTTTAGAGTGGAAAAACACCAATCCTCTTTGAAATGTGTCTTCGTTTTTTTTGGTTTTTTTTTTTAAATCACCATTTTCTTCATGTAAAATGCAACGTATTTCTTATGAAATACTTGTTGCCAGTTGCATCCATCACTCCCTATGAGTTTCATGACATGGGTTAGCCTCCTCTCATGGATCTTAACTTCAGCGATTTTAGTAGAGATTAATGCATGTGGGTTTTGTTTTAATGACAATTGTGCTCCAACAAATGGTATCAGAGCAATAGGTCTCGAGTTCGAAACTCGCCCAGGTAACATTGGGGGGGTATTGATGGTATTTGTGTCCAACGCTCCATGTGAGTTTTGTGACATGGTTTAACCCCCTCTCGTGGATCTTAACTTTGGTGATTGTAGTGAAGATTAACGCCTACAGGTTTTGGTTTAATAACAATCGTGATCCAACGATACTCTCATTACGAAAGCCCTTTTTTCACCAATTAAAAAGTTTATGGTCATTTTATTGATCTTGTTTTCATAGGTACTTGTGACCTTTTTTTACGACAAATGTTTCTAACTACGGTATGAATTTTTCTCTTTTTGTTTTCTAAGTAAATGTCATATGGAAAACCCCTAGGCACTCCCCCTCATTTCGAGGATGGGACCCAGGCTAAACCCTAGAATATTTAAAGCACAAATCTATGTCAACAACAATGCTCAAAGCCATTACAACTATACACTCATTATGAGCTCAACATGTCACTTATGGGAATATAAATTGGGTGGGGACGATAAAATTCCATCCCACAACCACTCAATTTAGACCCAATTGCCATATGTATTTGACTTATATAATAAAATAGAAAAATACTTTGCAAATTTGTTTGCAAACTTTTTGTGTGTTAAAATGGTTGAAAGGATGATAAAATTTTGACCTAAACAAGTGAAGAAAACATACTTGTGAAAAATAAAGTTGAAAAAAGGACCCATGTGGTCGTGTGGCTAGAGTTTGTACTTGTAGCACAAAACTATTCCATCAATTATTTAACCAAAGTAGTCTATTATGTTATTTATTTGGTTAACAAAAGTTTCACTAATGCAATAAGGAAGAAACTCTAAAGGAAATTGGAAGGGGTGGGAAATCACCTGTGAGATATTTGCAGACATTTGTAAGCACAACATATACTCACCTACACATAAATGACATAATTTTTTTATGTGCCACACAAATGTTTTAAACATATAGTCTTTGGGATATCGAGAAGTAAGAACTTATTGAAACCCATATACAAGAATTGGAGAACATTTCACAACAAAACTAAACACTAAAGCGAGGCAAGTATATCTGGAAATGGTTGTCAATTCTAAAAGTGATGGTTCTCTGGAATAAGTTGAATCCAACGAGAATAAATAAAACATCAAGACAACAAAGAATAATTCAAAATTGTATAAAAAAACATTAAAGGCTCTAGATGTTTAAAACTAAATCATAGTGAAGGTATGGAGACAAAGAAGCAAACACAAGTTACAAGCTAGAAGGATGTGAAAGGGGCATAATCCAAGTGGAATGTGGGGCTTTAGAAATTACCAATAGTCAACTTTGTATTAGTGGTTATTATTACAAAATCTATTGAGTTTTATTTTCAAAGAAAACCTTCGACGGAAATCTAAGAGATGCTTACCTCAATTTTTGGATGACATCCCTAGTAATCTCATTAGTGTGTATTAGTGTGCCTCACCCAAGGGAACTTAGATCAGAGACTTGTCGATATGAAACTACCCAAATTCCTAACAACATTAACAAAAACCAATTGAGCTAACCCCTTGGGCTAAAATATAATGAGTTTCTTACCTTTAAGGAAGCAACAGACAAGTTATAATGATAGATAATTGTGAAGGCCAAGGTGGAAATCATCCACATGAATTAACCATAAGAGCTAGTAGATGTCTAAAAGAAAGAAAGCAATATGATATAAATGGGTTTACAAGACAAAGTATAAATTTGAAGGTTTCATCAACAAACATAACACGAGATTAGTATGAATGAGTTATGTTATGAGAGAGCTAGTTAATTATGATAAAATTTTGTGCTAGTGGACAAGATGAACATTACTAGGAAAGTTTGGCACTGACAACAATTTTTGGTATGGACATTCACCAAATGGAGGTGAATAATATGTTTTTTAATGGTTTATCGAAGAAGAAGTATATACAGAATAACCTCCAAGATTTTCTATTGAAGAAGATAGATTGAAGAAGGTGTTATATGGGTCGAAGTAAGCACCGCAAGTATGACACTTTTGCATTAAAATAGTGTTTTATATAGTCTTGGGTTGTGTAAAAGTACTTTTGATGTGAACAAATATGTATAATAAATGACAAAAGGTGAGATGACACTTCAAATCTTATTTGTTTGTGATTTTTTTCCAAAGAAAAAATTCATAATTTTATTCAAATTATATAGAGCAAATGATCCACTTTCATCAAAGAAAAGTGACCATTAATCTTATATACATCCTCAATATTGCTTATACCAATTCAAAAAATATGTCTTAATTACATCAAAATTTACAACAAAATGACACCTTGTTAAAACTACAGTCTCCATAAAGGATATAAAAAAACCTCAATAACATCTTCCATAAACAGAATAGACCTCACCAGTCTCTAGAAATATTTTCCATGAAACCCAAAACACTGGGAATCTATCTATTCCCCTAACTCTGCAACAACAAAGTATCGGAGTCTCCAACATAGATCAGAGAAAAATCTCTAAATCCCACATGTCCAATAAACAGAAGACTGGAATATATATCTATTCAAAAGACAGTCATCAAACCAGTCTCAAGAAATAGTCACCAAGATACCCAAAACTGGAAATCTGTCTTCCCCAAAAACACTGCATATCTGCTAACACATTCATCATCTTGACTACTATATAAAACTCTTATAAAAGTTCAGCAAAACAGTAAATATTGACATGTGCAAAACTGAGAAAAAAACATTAAGCACGAAAGTATCTGAATCATAAGTCAAAAAGACAACCCAAGTCCCTCCTGACCCAAACAAAAGTATCTAAAAGACCTTAAAGGTATCATGTCTACTAGACCCCTGATACTCAGAGATGTACCAATACCCACTCTGAACTTTCCCTCCTTCATTTGCTAACTGATCAGCACATGTATTTCTTTCCCTATAAACATGTTTAAAAACAGCCTGATCAAAAAAGTCAACAAGTCTGATAAACTCTTGCAGAAACTGTGCAAGATGCACATTATGAACTCTGAATTTTCCTAAGATCCAATTTATGACAAGCATGGAATCACCAAAAATCTGGATATGATCAATCTGCTTCTTTAAGGCCAAGCTAATCAGTAATTTCAAAGCAAATAACTCCGCATAGTTATTTGTCCCTACCCCCAAACTAGCTTTAAAAGTGATATAATGATCAACTTTAAGGAAAATAATACCCCCTGCACCACACACTTTAGGATTCCCCGAAGCAGAACCATCAAAAAAACCCCAAGACTTATTTCTATCAATAACTTCCTCCGATATGATTCTAATTTTCAAAACAGCTATTTCCATAGGGTAAGTATATAGTAAAGCCAAACTATAAGCTGCAACCTGCGCAGGAGATGTGGAAACATTGTCAAAACAACTCTGGTTTCGAGATTTCCAAATAAACCATGATACTATGAGGGGCAAAGACCTGATAGTTTTTACCTGAGACTTGTAGACCCAGTTCTTCAAATAGACAATAATATTGTCTCCAACCCACAAATTCTATAAATTGGCCTTATCTTCAATCTCCCGCCAAACAGATTTAGTAAAAGGGCAATCAACCCCTATATGTTGATTTGATTCAATATCACTTTTACATAAGTAACAACGACCTAGACCTTCCCATCCCCTGCTATTAAGGAGATCCCAAGTAAGGGCTTTCCCTGAAAAAATAAACCAGCAGAAAATCTTAGACTTGAGAGGACACTTCAAATGCCAAAACATATTCCACCACCAAGCACATTCCCTTTCATTCTGTACCAGAATCAAATGCATGTATCCACCTTTAGATGTATACTTACCAGTTTTAGCCTGGTTCCAAACAAGTACATCCACCTCATTTATAAGTCTGATATGACTGGATTTAAGAATGGTCAGGTATCCATTCCAAGCATTAATATCTATAATCTCAACTAGACCTAGATCATTTGAGCTTAACCAACCTTATTCCATAAAGAAATTCACAGACAAAGTTCCAACATCTTTTAAAAAGAAATAACATGATTTCTTTTTGTCCTTTTCTCTAATCCAATCCAACAGAGTGAGAGGCCAAATATATTTCTGAGTGACAATCTGAACCCACAGCCCTGAGCCATGAATTATATTCCATACACTTTTAGCTGCCAAAGCTTTTGCAAATAGAGCAAGAACTTTTAAACCCCAACCACCCAAAGATTTTGGATTTGCCAAAACCTTCCATGAAATCCATGGCAAACCAAAAGAGGTCCCATCAACACCAGACCATAGAAATTTAAAACATAGTTTTCTAATTTTCTCAATAAACCCCATAGGGATCCAGAAGTGCATCCAGAAAACAGGCAAAGCTTCAAGAACCGACTTGATCAAAATAAGCTTACCACCCCTAGACAACCATCCATAACTCCAATTCTTTATATGCTTTTCAGCTTTAGCAATAAGCCAATCCCAGTATTTTAGTAAATATCTGCAAGGTTTTAAATAAAAACCAAGGTATTTGTTTGTGATTTGAGTATGCTATGCACCTATGAGAAAGTGATTATAGACACAAATATGAACCTAAAAAAACTTTTGAAATGTTTGATTTAGGAACGTTGGATTTCTTGTTGAGATTTCAAAGTTGATGACTTGAATCCCAGAAAACAGACAAAGCTTCAAGAACCGACTTGATCAAAATAAGCTTACCACCCCTAGACAGCCATCTATATCTCCAATTCTTTATACGCTTTTTAGCTTTAACAATAGGCCAATCCCAGTATTTTAGTAAATATCTGAAAGGTTTTAAATAAAAACCAAGGTATTTGTTTGTGATTTGAATATGCTATGCACCTATGAGAAAGTGATTATAGACACAAATATGAACCTAAAAAAACTTTTGAAATGTTTGATTTAGGGACGTTGGATTTCTTGTTGAGATTTCAAAGTTGATGACTTGAATCCAATTCATTATTTCTTATTAGATTCTCGCATCCTCATCTTGATTTGGGAGGTTTACACCACACGTTTATAATGTTTGATTTAGGAACGTTGGATTTCTTGTTGAGATTTCAAGTCTCGCATCCTCATCTTGATTTGGGAGGTTTACACCACACGTTTATAATGTTTGATTTAGGAACGTTGGATTTCTTGTTGAGATTTCAAGTCTCGCATCCTCATCTTGATTTGGGAGGTTTACACCACACGTTTATAATTGTCATTGTCCAAAAAAGCACAAGGAAGAGAGGTCCACGGGTTTGAACCTATGACCTCCTCCACCTTTTCCAAGACTTTAAACCAATGCACCATTCACGGCCTATTGATGAGTTTTCCATATTTTCATTTATTTTTAAATGGATTTTATCCTTTTAACTATGGGAATAAATATTTTTTAAATCCCATTAAAATTGGGAATGAGATATGGCTTTTTGGGCTATTTAAGCCATGTAATTTGCCTTGGGAAGGCATTGGATTGGCATGGCATATTGGAGAAGGACGTGAGGAATTAGTGAAGGCTTTTTTTTGTGTGGCATAGTGCCAAAGTGCCTTTGAAGGCCTATGTAAGTTGTTTTGCTCATTTGCTGAAGACTAATAAGATTGGTCCTCATCGAAGCTTGACCCAGAGAGGGACGAACTTCGTTATCATCTTCTACCTTCAATCTTCTGGTTTGCATACTTGTCTTTTATTTGCTTATGGGTGTATTTTAAGCATTTAAAATTTCAGTTTAAAGCTTGTTTATGAGTTTTTAACATACAAATTCCACATGCAAGTTTTAGTGGTTAAGAAGATCCTGAAGATTTTCAGATCAAGTTTGGTATCAGAGCTTAATAACCATTGCATTGTGAGTTTATGTTAAAAAATATCTAGGCTAAAGCGAGGTGAAGGTGTATTTGAGGCTTTTAAGGCAAGGCAAAAGGGATCAAAATTAAATGCCTCAAGTACACCTTCACCTCGCTTTAGCCTGTATCTTGTTAACATAAACTCACAATGCAACGGTTATTAAGCTCTCATACCAAACTTGATATGAAAATATTCACGATCTTTTTAACCATTAAAACTTGCATGTAGAATTTGTATGTTAAAAAATTATAAACAAGCTTTAAACAAAAATTTTAAATGCTTAAAATACACCCATAAGCAAATTAAAAACAAGTATACAAACCAAAAGATTGAAGGCGGAATATGATAACGGAGTTCATCCCTCTTGGACTATGTCTCCAAGCTTTAATGAGGACTGATCTTATTAGTCTTCAACAAATGAGCAAAACATCTTACAAAAGCCTTCAAAGGCACTTTGGCATTATGCCTTACAAAAGAAAACCTTCACTAATTCCTCACATGCTTCTCCAATCTCCTATGCCACACCAATGCCTTCCCAAGGAAAATTGCATGGCTTAAATAGCCCAAAAAGCCATATCTCATTCCCATTTTGAATGGGATTTACAAAATATTTAATCCCAAAGTTAAAGGGATAAAATCCATTTAAAAATGGATGAAAATATGGAAAATCCCCATCAAAAAAGGTGTGAATGGTGCATTGGTTTAAAGCATTGGCAAAGGTGGAGGAGGTCATGGGTTCAAACCCGTGGACCTATCCTCCTTGTGTGTTTTTGGTCGACATGAAATGTATAGTTCGTTGTCAAAGGTTGTTAGCACAAGATATTATATGGTAGTATTTACAAATATTTGGAGGCCGAGGGCCAACTCTTCTTCAACTATAAACAATTTTCAAACTTAAATATAGGTTGCAACCCATATGGTTAAGACCCAAGTTGTTGATATCCTGGATAGTTGGGTGTTATGGAAACTTTGGTTGTGAGGAGGTCAGGGGGTTCAATCTTCCCCAACCCACAAAATTTTGGAAAATAGAGTAAATCGATGCCAACAGGGCTACCACATGGCAGACCTTGATTGGTCCACATGTCGTCATGCCATTGGTCCACCTCATCACTTCCATGTCATGAACCTCAATCACGTCATGCCACGTGTCCTATTATGGATCTGCCATGTCAACCTCTTGTTGATTGTACCTGACATATATGCCTGACACATGGCGCGTTGTTGTCGTGCCATGTAAGTGTCGTACATGCCACGTGTCACCCTTGTAGTGGTGCCATGTGGCACCCATTTTTTGCCAAATTTTTATATATTTTGTCAAAAGTTCATAACTAAATAACTTTCATGTTCAAAGTATGTTTTGCACGAACGAACGTTGTCGAAAATCGCTTGTCGAGATCTACACAGATGCAAGCTTTTGTTCGCATTTTGAAGACTTTAATTTTGATCGATCTCACCCGACCAGATGGGGTGAGATCCAATTGGCTACATTCCATCTTGGAGGTACCACACTCATCTAGTGGGAAAGTAAGACGCAGGAAGACCTCCTTAGAAAAAGGTAAAATTATTTATTCCTGGTATGAATTTACTACTGCATTAAAAATAAATTTGATCCATTAGGATACATACAACAAGCCATGATGGATTAGCAACATTTAAGACAAGGTAAATGTCATAATGTATAAGAGTACACTGAGGAATTCATAAAAAGAGCTTTCATTTTGGGAATACCACTTTATACTCAAGAGAATATGTTTAATTTTATTGGAGGATTACATAGTTATTTAAGTCATACAATAATTATGTTTAATCCTACTAACCTTGACGAGGTATGTGTGCAAGCTACGCACATTAAATCGAAAGGGAAGAGTGTTAATGATAACTTTTTTCTCTTGAATCCAACCAATCAAAAGAAGGTAAGGCAAAAAGGAATGCATTGTTTCATATAAGGGTGATTATAAAACAAAATAAGATTGACACACTCATAGACAGTGGATGCCAGGCTAATCTTATTTCAGAAGAAGTAGTTAATTAACAACAAAACCACACAAGAAACCTTATCCATTAGGCTGGGTGTGCAAAGATAAAAGATTACAAGTAACAAAACAATGTGATCTAATTTTTGCAAAAACATCTAAGTTTATATATGAAGTTGAATTTGATGTGGTTCCACTAGATATCTATGGAATTGTGTTGGGTAGACCATATTTATATGATCGAAAGGCAATCTTCTATAGATAAAATAATCAATATCACTTGTTTAAATAAGGAATTGAGTACATAGTGCATTCTCATTCATCTAGAAATGGCAAATTATTGGGCACTACACGACAATTAAAAAGGGTTATTAATGCAGGTCGGAATTTGGGACTTATGTCTATGCAATGTAAGGAAGAAAAGAATCCTAAGCATGAAAAGGAAGTGTCATTTCACTACAATGCACCTATTATGGTTGATTGTGTTCCTATGGTAAAACATAAGCATGATATGGGTACAATCTCTTTCATATGTTCAATTGTGATATTAAGCTTTCTAGTGATTAGTAGTATGTAGTTGGTTACGACAATATTGAATGAAGATTTGATTGAAAATGAGATTAATGTACTTAACAAAGTTAGTGTAGTGTTGATTGTTGTTATGTTGAGTCAAATGTATAGGTTCTAAGAAAAATGGACAGCTGATACGGGACAAGTGAGATGAACATGTCCTCATTTGATTTTCCGGATGAAAATATGCTTTTGGCGGTCCAAAATCTTCTTATTGGGAAGGTTTGATCCAGGAGGATCATCTCATAGTCGATCTAAAGTAGAGTCTTTAAAATGTAAAATAAATATTATAGGAGTTAAGATCTCGTCAAGAGCTTTTTGACAATGCTTGTTTCACAATGCTAAAGTTATTCGGGTTTGAAGTTTAGGCAAGTTTGGTTAAAATTGACAAAAATATGGGTTTTGGAGCAAAATTTAGCAATGTAATTTTTAATAAAAATATTAGGGAGTCCATGGGATTCAACCCCATGACCTCCAAAGCCTAAAAGAATCCCCGTGACCTCCAAAGCCTAAAAAAAGTTGCACTAAGCTTTCTTAGCCAACACACCACACATAATTTCTTAATAATATAAGGTCGCGACTTGTATTTAAGTTTAAAGAATGGTTTGTTTTGAAAAGAGGGAAGGTCGAGGGCTAAGCCCTTGACCCATATGGCCAATACCGAGCCCTTGTGGAGGATTAAACATCGAGTTCAAATGCCAACTCATAGTAACGTGGAAGGCAAGTATTGCCAACCATAATACATGGCACATATAGTGTAACATATCCGCCAACACAATGCCAAACCATATGATATAACGATTAGAATAAGGGCATGACTTGCATTTAAGTTTAAACAATGGTTTTTTTTGGAATGGGGGGAGGTCCAGATGTGGCCAACACCGAGGCCTTGCGGAGGATTCATCTGTTAATGTATTTGTAACTTCAGAATGTATGCATCCGTATATCTTATGTATTGTACCCCGATGTTTATTCCGGGATGTGTCTGTAATGTATTTAAGTCATGTCATGCCCCAATGTTCCGATCAGGAGTTTCTATAATGTGAACAAGTCATGTCAGGTCATTGTGGGTAACCCTCCTATTGTTCAAGGGTTAAAGTCCCCGCAGTTATGGGGCCCTAGGGTTATTAGACTATCCTAGAGAATCCAACCCTAGTTGAGTCATTGTAAGTCGGGGCAATAGTCCCCACCATTGTGTTCAGGATAACCCTCCTTGTTGGTCGGAGGAGGCAAAGTCCCCACAAGTTGTGGGGCACTAGGGTTATTAGACACTCCTAGAGATGTCGTCTCTAGTAAGTAATTGTTAAGTGAGGTCGACATGTTGGAGTGGGTTTCAAATGAACGAAATAATATAAATAGAGAGTGAGCCTCTCTATTTATCACACACACACTCACTCATTGGGGTGCATGAGTGAGAGGAGAAGTTGCTGGGACAAGAGAGAGACTACTGTTGTCGGGAGATCATCTTTATGTTTTCGGGTTTTACTTTTGGTGTTGATTCTATCTCTGAGGAAGTTGCGGGGTTTTCTCCTTTATGGTTTCCTCGAGGAAAATTCTTTGTGTCTCTTGTCTCTTGTGTTTATTGCTGTGCATGTTATTCTCTCATTTAAAGATCCTAAGATCATAATGCTAGCTTGAATGATAAAAATCTAACATGGTATCAAGGCTAACCTCAGATGAAGACATTGTGCAGCTATAGAAGCTAGGGCTTCTTACTTTTTGGGTCTCTCTCCATAATCCATCAGCAAAAGTATGATAGGCTGACTCTCCATTGAAGGGCGCATCTTTTTGTCGAAGCAAAATTCAATTCCGAGCATTTTCAGTTTTTGGTGCTGGAATTTAGGGCTTTCTACAGAAGAGGAATTTTTGAGTGAGCCCAGCATAGGATTGCTCTCCTCATCAAAATCGAAGTTTAGAGACTTGGGACAAGATTTTTGGTTGGGTGAAACTTCAGGAAAGTCAAACCCTAGTTTGACCCCGAGTTGGAAAAACCCTAAATACTAAAATTCATAAGTTTTGGTACATTTGTTATCTCTTGGGATTGGAGAAGGCTCAGGAGCTGAAACTTTCACAGGCTGAAGATAAAATATCGATTTACACTGTTTCCAAAATTCAGCCTCAGATTCGCTATATTATGGGAGATATGATCCCTCCAAGTTAGGGTTTCAGCCTCTCCAGGATTCATCCCTAAACAGGACACCTGGGGATAATTGCTATATATTGGGCTACAAATGTCCAAATGAAATTTATGAAGATGTTCCAGAAAGGGCATGGACTATAATTTCTGTGGTATGAATTTCAGACTCAGAAGATAAAACAATGACACGTGGCAGTCCGTACAACTTCACTGTTCTGAACAGTCCCGTAACAGGTCACCTTGGGAAAATGATCATAAGTCCCAATTGGTGAAACCAATTATGAAGAAACCTATGGTGTTGGAACATGGATAGGAGAGGCTACATTAGTGTACCTCAATGTAAAGTTTCAAACATAGAGGAGCAGTAATTTCAGAGATACCGCAGAAACAGTAACAGACATTTCTGCAGAAGAAATTGGAAAACTAAGGCTTCCTTGTTCCGAGAGCTTCCCTCCACTGTTTTCAGAAAAATGAGTACATTTGAAGAGATCTATATTTCTATCCAATTAGATCTGAAAGATTCCAAGTTTTGAAAATTAGGGTTTCTCTAACAAACCCTAGATCAGCCAGCTCCAGAACTAGGACGGACACCTCAAATCGGTAAGATCTAATCTTTGTTATTTTCATTTGAGGTTGTCATTTGAAAATGATCTATCACATCAGCTTGATGATAAGCTTGGTGAAGTTTACAACTTCCAAGCATGGAAGTATATGATCTCTGTAAAGAAAATGAATTGGACACCCACATGCGTGGAGAGGTTCCAGTTCCAAAGGGAGATGAGGCTAAAAGCCTTACACAAGAAGAACTTGGTCAAGGCCAAGAAGATCATTGTTGATTCAATCACAGGATCGCCTTGTGCCACAAGTGTCTTCCCTAAAGACACTGAAATAGATGTTTGATTCCTTGACCAAGCTATTTGGAGAGAAGAACATAAATCGAAATATGACCTTAAGAAACCAATTGAAGAATGCGAAGATCCATAGTGCAGAGACCATGCAGTCATACTTTACAAGGGTCTCTCAAATCAAAGAACAACTTGTAACAGTAGAAGAAGAAGTGGAGAATGCAGAAGTGGTGATAGCCTCCTGGAATGGCCTCCCAGGATCATGGGATTCATTCATTCAAGGAATGTGTGCCAAAAGGAAGTGATTACTTTCAACAGACTCTGGGAAGAAGAAGAAGCTCGACTCATAATAAGAGAAGAGAAGATGGGAGCAACTGAATATCAAGCTCTCACCATCCAAAGAAGATCCCTCAAGCAATGAGGAATATAAAGAACTCAATTCTTGAAGAAACTCTTATCCATCTGAGCATTTGGATAAGAAATTATGAATGAAGAAGATGATGAAGCTGAAGGCTCAAGAAGGAGTCTACCCATGAAACAAATAAAGATAAGTATTCAATTGTCATTTCATGATATTTTTTGTTATGAATTTGTTTATATTCAGTTAATGTATTATGCATGAAAAAATGTTTGCATTAATGACAGTATACTACTGATATGCATGTGATGGGTAAGTAGCTCATGGTGCTATACAATTCTCCATTGCTACTTATCTAGAATGAAACCTCTTTGCTGACATATTGGATTAGTGCACAATCTCAATGTTGTCCTGGTAGAGATGGAAGGCATCTAGAAAAGTTTCCATGAGATATGGATGAATGTTGTATTGGCTAAAATAGTTCTAACCATACAACTAATGCATTTGACTTAAAGGAAAGATCGCGTAAAATCGCCTACAAGCAAAGAAGGATGAGACTTGTTCCGAAGAACAAGTAACGACAGTTCAAGATGAAGAATAATATGATGATTGCAGCGACATCATTGATGTAGAACCTTCCAGCTATGAAGAAGTAACCAAGAAGAAAGGGAAGACCAGTTCAAGAAGAATGATGTCTAGGATGCAGTATCGATACATGAAGGGAAGTTCGTAGTTCCATCATGTAGTAGTTGTAAACATCATGGGATACAAGGCAAGATTCGTAGCACGAGGCTTCTCACGAAAAGAAGGCATAGACTATGAAGAGACATTTGCAGCCAGTGGGAGTTGAGACACGTGATAGGCAGAATCATGTGTGCAAATGAAAGAAGGCCTTATATGAGCTCAGAAGACACCCATGGGATAACACATACATGAGGAGCTTGATGAAGATCTGAACCTTTGCTACAAGGTTGATAGAGGATGACAAGCTCACAGATGGGTGCAAGAAGAACTTTTGAAAAAGTTCAAGATAGAGGATATTGGTATCCAGTGACCCTAGATGGATACATGAATATTAGTAGCAGAGGAAGCTACTTGTCACTCCAGTACAAAATGTTTCAATGCATAGAGTACAGAAGACAGAGGGAGTATGATGCTTCAGAGGGAGTGACTGTAGAAGATCTTTAGGTTCGACATGGTACGACACGATGGATAGATTACTAATGACTCTAGGCTTTACTGAGAGTAAAGCGGATTCCAACCTTTGCTTCAAGGTTGAAGGCGGAAGACCAGTGATGCTCCTGTTATGTGTCGATGCACTATTTTCTAGGCATGGAGGTGTGGCAGAATGCGGATGGAATCTTCCTCGGACAAGGGAAGTATGCAGTAGAGATCCTGAAGAGGTTCAGGATGATGGACTGCATGACCACACCTATGGCATTGAACCTAAAGCTATTGAGTGATGCTTCATTAGAAGTGGTTCATGCTATGATGTATTGTCAGATGATTGGGTCCTTGATGTACCTGACAAACATGAGACCAGATATTTGATTTGTTGTGAACACCTTGAGTCAGTTTCTGACAGATCTGAGACATGTTCACTTGATTGCTGCAAAGCATATTTTGAGGTACCTGAGGGGTACAGTTGATTATGGGCTCAAGTATGAGGCGGATCAGAAGATTAACCTGGAGGGTTATGTTGATTCAGATTGGGCAGGCAGTGCCATTAATAGGAAGAGCACTTCAGGGTGTTGCTTCAGTATAGGATCAGGTGTGATCTCTTGGTTTAGCAGAAAGCAATCCTGTGTGGCATTGAGTACAGCTGAAGCAGAGTATGTCGCAGCTTGTTTAGCTAGTTGTGAGGTAGTATGGCTGAGGAAGCTACTGTCTGATTTATTTGATCTCCAGTTGGATGCTACTTGTATACATTGCGACAACCAGAGTTGTGTGAAGTTGTTAGAGAACCCAGTGTTCCATGACAAGTCGAAGCATATCGAGATCAAGTATCACTATATCAGGGATATGATGCATAGAGGAGCAGTGAAGCTCCAATATGTTGCGATGGACAGATAGTTGATGCGTTGACAAAGCCATTGGCTAGGGTGAAGTTTGAATACTTCAGGGAGAAGCTTGGTGTTCTCCAGATCAAGGTTCCCTCTAAAGGGAAATGATGAGACCTAGAGCCATTCTGACATGGTGAGAGGATTGGTTCCTTCCATGGTCAGATGTAAGGGCTGAGCCATTCTATCATGGTGAGAGTATTGGTTCCTTCCATGTCAGATATGAGTGTTGAGCCATTCTGATGTGACTGTAGGATTGGTTCCTACACGATCAGATATAAGTGCTGAATGCCATTTTCTAGGAGAATGGAGGCACTTGGTTAGTTACCAGGAATCCTCAGCCTAGGCCTGAGAGCCCTTTTGACATGTATGTTGGATTGGTTCCTCGCATGGGCAGATATAAGTGTAGAGACCTTTCGACATGTAGGTTGGCTTGGTTCCTCGCATGGTCGAATGTAAGTGCAGAGCCTTTTCGACATGTAGGTTGGATTGGTTCCTTGCATGGTCGAATGTAAGTGCAGAGCCTTTTTGACATGTATGTTGGATTGGTTCCTTGCATGGTCAAATGTAAGTGCTGGACCTTTCTGACAGGGTTGTGGGATGTGTTTCCACATGGTCAGATGTGAGTGCTAGGCGTGCCTTTCTGATATGATTATAGGATTGGTTCCTACACGATCAGATATAAGTACTGGGCAGGACATTCTGAATTAGGGTCAGATATAAGTGCTGGAAGAAGACCTACATGGAGGCTAGGCCTATAACCAGCATGAAAAAGGGCAGGCTTTGTAGAACTTCCTGTGACGAGAAGAATCAAGAGACAACACCTGTGATGATGATCCAACAGAGATGTTCTAGAACCAGAGATGATCCAGATCCAGTGATGATGATCCAGATCTAGATGAAGTGACTTGAATATGACGATGACAAGAACTCAATGATGATCCAGATGATACAAAGAAGAAGACTTGTGTTGATAAATTGTCTCGTGAGAATACCTTCCTAGTTAAGAGGGAGTGTTAATGTATTTGTAACTTCAGAATGTATTCATCCGTATATCTTATGTATTGTACCCCGATGTTTATTCCGGGATGTGTCTGTAATGTATTTGAATCATGTCATGCCCTGATGTTCCGATCGAGAGTTTCTATAATGTGAACAAGTCATGTCAAGTCATTGTGGGTAACCCTCCTATTGTTCAAGGGTTAAAGTCCCCGCAATTGTGGGGCCCTAGGGTTATTAGACTATCCTAGAGAAGTCAACCCTAGGTGAGTCATTGTAAGTCAGGGCAATATTCCACATCATTGTGTTAAGGATAACCCTCCTTGTTGGTCGGAGGAGGCAAATTCCCCACAAGTTGTGGGGCACTACGTTTATTAGACACTCCTAGAGATGTCGCCTCTAGTAAGGAATTGTTATGTGAGGCCAACATGTTGGAGTGGGTTTCAAGAGAACAAAAGAATATAAATAGAGAATGAGCCTCTCTATTTATCACACACACACTCACTCATTAGGGTGCATGAGCAAGAGGAGAAGTTGTTGTGACAAGAGAGAGACTACTGCTGTCGGGAGATCCTCTTTATGTTTTCGGGTTTAACTTTTGGTGCTCATTCCATCTCTGAGGAAGTTGCGGGGTTTTCTCCTTTATGGTTTCCCCAAGGAAAATTATTTGTGTCTCTTGTCTCTTGTGTTTATTGCTGTGCATGTTATTCTCTCAGTTAAATATCCTAAGATCATAATGCTAGCTTGAATGATAAAAATATAACATCAACGCCAAGTTCAAATGCCAAGTCACAATAACGTGGAAGCCAAGTATTTCCAACCGTAATACATGCCACAAATATTGTAACATATCTGGCAATATAATGCCAAACCATATGATATAACGATGCCGCAACTATATGATAAACACATTACAATGTTAACATAAAAGTGGGAGAGTTTCGCAGGTTTGACCCCGGGACCTCT
The DNA here is from genome assembly GCA_001517045.1 of Pseudotsuga menziesii. NCBI lineage: Eukaryota > Viridiplantae > Streptophyta > Pinopsida > Pinales > Pinaceae > Pseudotsuga > Pseudotsuga menziesii. Next base: position 505,767 of record LPNX011077246.1, on the reverse strand, counting down.
GCCCCGTATCCAACATTTTTTTGCCAATACGCCATCGCCATCCCGTTGAATGGGATATGGAAAAATCCCCTTAAGTGTTTGTAGGAGGGAACAATGGGTGCCAAAATGGCGTGTGGCCTTCTGGATTGCACCACTTACCACTTCCAAAACCCTATAAAAACCACGTCTGGGACCACGGTCTGGCACAAATTCCATCGCTGTTTTTTGCACGAATCCCAAGGCAGTTTTGCACAGTGCCCATGGTGGTTTTGCATGTTTTCCAAGGCGGTTTTGCATGCTTCCCAAGGTGGCATTGCATGGATCCCAAGACAGTTTGCACATATACCGAGGTAGTTTTTGCATAGTTCCTGAGGTCATTACAGTCGTTAATGGAAAAGACGAACATTACTAGTGCTAGTGGAAAAGATGAACATTACTAGGAAAGTTTGGCAATGACAACAATTTTTGGTATGGACATTCACCAAATGGAGGTAAATAATGTGTTTTTTAATAGTTCATTGAAGAAGAAGTATATACAAAATAACCTCCAATATTTTCTATTGAACAAGATAGGTTGAAGAAGGTGTTGTATGGGTTGAAGTAAGCACCGCAAGTATGACACTTTTGCATAAAAATAGTACTCTATATAGTCTTGGGTTGTGTAAAAGCACTTTATATGTGAACAAATATGTATAATAAATGACAAAAGGTGAGATGACACTTCAAATCTTATTTGTTTATGATTAGAGTATGCCATGCACCTATCAGAAAGTGATTATAGACATAAATATGAACCTAAAAAAACTTCTGAAATGTTTGATTTAAGAATGTTGGATTTCTTGTTGAGCTTTCAAAGTTGATGACTTGAATCCAATTCATTATTTATTATTAGATTCTCACATCCTCGTCTTAATTTGGGAGGTTTACATCACACGTTTATAATCGTCATTGTTTAGTTTTTTTTATCATTTCACTCACAATGGTTATGATAACCCAGGGTACACTCTAAATCGCCCTCCTAAAAGATACAACAAAGGTTATAAAAAGGGGGTGAACAACAAAGGCCTTTTTTTATACTGTGGTTCAGAAACCCCCTAATGGGGCTGCTACGTCCACATGAAGAAATCACGGGGGGCCAACCCTAAGGGGTTACACCATGTTCACTTTGATTACAGAGCTAACCCGATCGAGACATCAAGTGAGGCCCTTATATAGCAATGTATAGCCACTCGGGGATTTGACCCCAAGACCTTCTGCTCATAACATACAACACTCAACCACTTGAGCTAGCCCACCAAGCTGAAACAAAGCCCTTTTCATTTTCTACTATATGCAATAAACATAGGGCATGTTCCATTCATATGGATGTTAATTCAATGTATATGCTATTATTAAGCATTATGATAAAAAAAAATGACTTTTCATTTCCATGCTAATATTTACGTGGTCCTCAATATATGCATCATTATCATATTTGTTTTAATACCCAAACAAATGTATATGCCGAACTCAACACCCATCCCTACTAATGACACCCTAAAAAACCCAACTAAAATTGCTAACCCATACTTGCAAATTAGTTGCACAATCAGTGAGAAAAAATGAAATTACAAAACAATAAAAGAAATTAACTACAAAGATAACAAAAATCAAAGCAATGCAAGTGAATGCATATCCCCAAAAAACACACAACGAAATTAGGTGTTTATGGGGCAATGCCTCAATGATTTTGTCACTTTGCATGATTATAACTACTTGGGTTGTTTTATACACAATTTTCACCTACTAATGGATGTGGGAGGTGCATAATAGCAAGAGAAGGACTGTAGTAGGATCAAAGGAAGACCATGGCACTAACACCAACATTGAGCGGATCATTTGCAATGTAAGTCAAGCAAGAATTGATGTCGTAAAGCAAAGGCCAAAGGTGTCCATGGACATTTAAATTTTTTTCTTTCTCTGAATTGTTTTCAGCGCATGCGGCTGCCTCCTAGAGTTGAACACTTGCTTGCAGTTCGCCTGGCCCTGGCAGCAGCCTCCTGTTGTTGCGTCGCTGGCACCATGGGCCCTGAGGCATCCACGTATCACCCACCAGAGTTGGTGGCTTTCAAGATGTTGATAGCAAGCTACAGAAAGTGAAAATTGAATGAGACATAGCACAAATTCGTCAAAAATATAGATAGTATCCCCACCGTTGCCCTCCTAGCTGAAGAAACGTGTAGATCGGCTTTGAATCTAGCAAATTGGGGTCTCATTGGATAGTTCACAAGCTTGTGGCCTTCTCCCAAGGTAGTAGACACATGGGTGTAGAGGAATTGAAGACCGTTAGTAAAAGAAGTCATCAGAAGCTACTCCGTAGGCAAGGGATTCTTCGTATTCATGTTCAAAGAAGGAGAAGATAGAAGTCTCGTATTCAGAAACATACCTTACTTCATGGGTCTTCAGGGATTATATTTGAATAAATGGACTCCATACTTCGATCCTACGCAAGATGTGCCTTTGACAGTTCTGGTGTGGGTGCACCTTCCACACTTACCCCTGCATCGCTGGAATCCGAAGACACTGGAAACCATTGGCAAGACTCTCAGGAAATACATAGACCGTGTGGAGAGAAAGGACCAATGCTCCTGTGCAAGAATTTGTGTTGAGGTTGACGTGGAAATAGGGCTAATAGAAGCAACCATTCTAACGGTTTCAGATTGGTCACATATCCAAGAGCTAGACTATGAAAAAATCCCTTTCAAATGCAGGTACTGTCATAGTCACAGACACTTTGCGAGATATTGCAAGAAAAAGGCTGAGGAAGAGGCCAATAAACCCAAAGATCAATGGATCCGGGCACATAAAACAGCCTCGACAAAGGCAAATAGTAGGAAAAAAGGGAAAGAAACAATGGTGGGATTTGATGGGCCAGAAGTAAGGCAGGAACAAGAGGAAGGAAACAAAGATCGATCAAGGAAAAAAGCAGAGGAAATCCCTATGAAACACTTATGGTAGTAGAAGACATCACTGAACTGTTTACTAAGGAGATTGAGCAGCAACCCCCTCCCTCAGTAGTTGAAAAGGAAATGACAGAAGCAACCCACCTTGGATCTCCAGCGAGGATCTTCTCCTCACCCACCTATGCTGAGATAACAAGGAAAAAACCTATGGAATCCTCAAGGTCATCAGAAGATGAGTCCTGAGAGGCCATAAAAAAAAGTTGGGAGGAAATCCCGCAGGGAAGCTCGAGAGGAAGAAGCAGAGAGACAAAAAATGCAGGAAAGCCAATCTACATTTGAAATGACCATGGGGAGAAACACCAAAACTAGACCTCACAAGGGAGGTTCATCCAATCCCAATCTCAGTAAGTAATGTGGCTGGTCCCTTGAAATTGCAGAGGATTGGGGAACCCTTAGAAAGCCGAAGCAGTAAAAGACCTTCTAAAAATAGAAATCCCTAAGATTCTCATGCTCCAAGAGACTAAGATTGAAGGGGAAACCCTTCTTCAGATCATCAGATCAAAGTGGAAGAAAAATGTCGGGAAGGCCATAAGCACCAGAGGCACCTCCAGGGGCCTTGCAACTTTGTGGCCAGATGAGGAGTTTTCACTAGAAAGCTCTTTTGAAACCCAGCAGTGGATATAGACTGAACTCCGTCATATAACAAGTAAGCTCACCCTTTCTCTCTTTAATTTGTATGTTTCGGTTCTCCACTTAGAAAAGAAATATTGTTGGCTAACTCTGGCAGATTTCATTGAGATTTACTCCCCTCGGAATATAATAATAGCGGGAGATCTAAATCCGATGCTTGACCCAAATGAAAAGAGGGGAGGCAACAAAGGCAAGGATCAAATGCTTCCCCTGGTAGAGGACATCATGCAGCAGTGGGATCTCTTAGACATCAATCCAAAAAGAGGCCTTTTCACCTGGACAAACAACATAGTTGGGGTAGATCACATAGCTGCCCATCTAGACCGTTTCCTGGTTCAGAGCTCTTTGCTGGAAATGAGGGTGGTCTCCTCCAAAACTCTTCCAAAACTGACTTCAGATCACAAACCCATCCTGCTTCAGTTGCAAGATGAATAGAATCTGGGCCCCATCCCCTTTAGATTCAACCCTCTTTGGATCGAAAAGGAAGGGTTTAAGGAAAAGGTAAACTCATATTAGTCTACACCAATGAATGGGTCCCCCTCCTTTGTGTGGGAACAAAAACTAAGGCCACGAAGGCAGCTTTGAAGGAATGGGTCAGAAATCCCGTCAATACACCAACCAACCACATAAAGGAGATTACCCAACTATTAGAAAATCTCCAAATAGACCTTGAAAGCAAGGACATCACCAGTGCAGACCTTGAAAAAGAGCAAGCAGCCCAAGCCAAGTATTTCCTCTCTTTTCGGCAAGAAGAAGAGTTCTCGAGGCTGAAGTCATGAAGTTTGTGGCTAAAAGCAGGAGACCGCAACACCTCCTACTTTCATAGACAGTGCAGAGCAAGACTATCCAGAAATCATATCTCTGAAATCATTGCTTCCAATGGGACTTTGCACAAAGGCTGTGATCAAATTAATATTGTAGTTGAAACTCATTATCAAAATCTATTTAAAGACAATAGAGATGGAAGTGAGGATGCCATCACTGATTTCCTCTCTTGCATCCCTCTATTAGTCAATAATGACAATAACACATCCCTCTCAAAGCATTTTACTAAAGAAGAAATCTGTAGCATAGTTTGGTCTATGGAACCAGACAAGGCCTCAGGGTTGGATGGCTTTTCAATCCATTTTTACAGACAGTGTTGGGAAACCATTAAGACCGATTGCTTGAGAATGGAAAATGCATTTCAGCAGAAAGCCAAGGTGGGTGGCAGCACAAACTCCACCTTTCTTGCCCTGATTCCCAAAGAAGTAAATCCGAGCACCTTTGATAGATTCAGGATAATATCACTATGCAACTCATACTACAAAATTCTGTCTAAACTTCTAGTAAACAGAATTAAACCTCTTCTTGGGAAACTCATCTCATCTAGTCAAGGAGGTTTTGTCAAAGGGAGACATATCATAGACAACGTGGTTCAGGTACAAGAAGCCATCCACTCTAGTTACCATCGGAAGGAGCAAGGAATGATAATAAAGCTTGACATGGCAAATGCATTTGACCGGGTAAAGCACTCATTTCTTTTCAAAGTTCTTCTCTCCTTTGGATTCAGCTCTAATTTTGTTAATTTGATCAAAGCATGCATAGAAAAACCATGGATAGCTCCTCTTGTAAAAGGCATACCAACCAACTATTTTCAAGCCTTGTGTTAGGATTATTAATCCTCCCTTGTCCAATTTGGTCATATGTCTAAATTAGGAGTCATGTCTAAATCGAGAGTCCATCTAGTCTATTTTTAGTCACTAGCACCATTGGGTTCACTTGGCCTAATTGGGGCACATGTTCCAGTTACTAAAGTGTGGGAAACACTAATTGAGGCCTACTGCCACTGATTCCACTTGCATGCATCAGTTTATGAGCCTCATACATCAATTCCTACAATTTAGGAGCCACTAGGAGTGTCGGTACCAACCTAGGTCAGTTGAGTTGAGTTGGTGACTAGTCAAGCTCAGTTAGGAGTCAGTTACATTCAGTTCTAGTCCTCTACATTCAGTTAGCGCTAGGTTTGCATGGCTGCATGCAGGAAAGGTGCATTCCTCACCTACCACAGTCAGTTAAGCTTAGTTAACACTGAATTAGACACTTGAGTTGTGATTTAGAACTCCAATGAACTCCGATAATGATTTAGACAAGGTCAGTTAACCATTCAGTCAAGTAGATTCCGATTAATTCGAATTTCCTCACATGAATTTGAATTGCTTGTGGCTATTTAGCCATTGTACTTCATTGTAATTATTATCCAATTACTTTTGATTAATGAAAGCATTCACAGCTGCAAGCTTTTTGCACTATTTCATTCAAGTCCTGAGTAAAATTGTGTGATCTATTTTGTGAGTTGTGTGTTGATCCATGGATCTATGTGCTCAATTTCAATACCTCGAGGGGAATAAGGCAAGGTTTCCCCCTCTCTCCATTTTTGTACATTCTAATGGTTGATTCATTGAGTAGAAAGCTAGCTGCAAAAAAGAAGGTTGGGACAGTTTTAGGCATAAGGATAACAAAAGGCATTGAGCCTATTAACCACGCTCTTTTTGTTGATGATTCATTGTTGCTGGGGGGTCCTCCATCAAGATAGCCAAGGTATTTAGTGGAATTCTACAAGATGTTTGTAGCATTTCCGGAGCTCTCATCAACAAAAGGGAGAGCGTTGTGTATGGTTGGAATGCAAAGCATAAAGACATTCAACGAATTGCAAATTACCTGGGCTTTACCATCTTTGTAAACTGGGAAAAAATAAAATATCTCGGCCTCCACTTAACCCTGAGGCTTAACAAAGCTACGTTGTGGGATGAAGTGCTGGGAAAACTGAAATGAAAAATCAAAGCTTGGGGTGGCCAATGGCTCACCAAAGCTGGCAAGCTCACGTTGGTGAAAGCTGCGCTCTCCTCATTGCCAATTTTCCAAGCATCCTTCCTTTTAGCTCTGAAAATGATAGCATATCTGATCACTAAGCTAATCCATGATTTTTTATGGCAAGGTGGAAAAGGGAACCAAAAGAAATTCCACTTAGTAAAGTGGGATGTTGTTAAACGACCGATGGTTGAAGGAGGATTATAGATCCGGGATCCTGGGAAAGCGAATCTGGCACTTGGAGGTAAAATTATGTGGAACCTGCATTCAAATAGCAAACGCCTTGTCAGCAGAATATTGAATTTGAAATATATGAGAGGAGAACATGTGCGCAACCTTCAGGCATTCAAAACTCTCAAAGGAACAGTTACGTGGAACCTTTGCAGAAGGGGGATCGATTTTTTTCAAAAGGAATTATACAAGATCCCCGACAATGGGAATGACACGCTGTTGTGGCAAGACGAGATTATGGGGAAGCCACCTCTGGACAACGTGGAGGGGATCAGTGGCATTTGCGACTGGCTTAAAATGCAGGGGTACTCCACACTGGCAGCCATTTCGACCTGAGAATAAGATGGAAGGTGGCATGACTGGGACATCCCATGACTGCCACAACAAATTGAATCACAAAAATTGCAATTTATAATTGTTAATGGATCTAGTACTTATTCATCTGCAGGAGAAATATTGTTGGGGATGGGGAAAAAATGGTGCTTATACAGCAGCGCAGGGGTTCACCTCTCTGTAATCAGAGTATGTGCCGACCCTCTCAGTGGTATTATTGAAGGAAGTCTAGGATCCAAGTAGTCTCCCCAAGGTTAATTTTTTCTTTTGGGTGTTGAAGCACATACAGGTGTTAAATGGAGAAAATGTGGCTAAACGTGGTATAATTGGCCCACACAGATGCATAATGTGTTGCAGAGATTCAAAAACTAGCAACCATCTGTTTGTGGACTATAATTTTGCCCGGGAAGTGTGGACTCTCACTCTTCAGGGCCTTAATGTCCCAGCTCAGGAGAAAATATTGTTGGTCTTGCTATTATCCACTTGAAAATTGAGATATCCCCATGCAATCAAAGGTAAGTCAGCTTGGAGTGGAATTTGGGTAGCAATCCCCAAATACGTGTGTTGGAACACTTGGTTGGCCAGAAATGATAAAGTCTTCAACAATAACCAACAATTACCGCTTAAGGTGGCTGCAAAAACCAAAGCTTTCCTCATTGAAACGGTGGGCGTTCATTCTTTTAAGAAGGGATATACGTTACTTTCGGAAGAAAAAAATGGTTGGGCACATATACATTCAGAGATAGAAAAAAGGATCTTGGCCGACCGAGCATAAATCCAAGGTGGCGGCTAAGAGACACGAATGTTGATTTCCAGATTTGGTGGAGGACACTGGGGAACGCCTCGATCTTCTTCGACAATGCCTCCAAAGGCAATCCAGGGAGGGCAGGAGCTGGTGGGGTGATTTTCACCGCGTATGGTAAAAGATCTGAAAGTTTCAATTGGGGACTTGGGCATAAAATCAATCATCACGCATAAATTCTTGGTATACTGAAAGCCTACAAGATAGCTTGTGGGAAAGGGATCAAATATGTTCAAGTCTTCGGGGACTCGAAAATTATGATAAAGATCCTAAACACAGATGCTCTGTTCAATGATCCGCTGCTCAACAAAACCTTGCAAAGGTTGAGGTCAGTGATGCATGACTTCTCTTCATATCTATGTTTCGTATCTTGCGTGGTTCGAACAAGGAAGACGACGCCATGGCAATTTTGGGCTTCCTACTGTCTCAAGGAGCTCTAAGGATAAATGAGGAAGAAGCTCATTGGGCACCTATTCCGTAGATCAGAGGTAAACATAAAGGGGTTGAATTCAGAGTCTTCAAAGAGACAAATGATTGATTGTAATAATGATTGTTTTGGCTAAGCCCCAACCTATATTCTTTTTTATAAATTCATAACCATTTTAATTTAAAAAAAAAAGGTGTCCATGGACAATAGTCGTGATTCAAGATGAATGCATGAAGGAGGAATGATTTATCACCAGCATAGATCCATCCTAAACCCAGATCTACCAAGCACCAAGAGGGATCCAATTTCTTGAGGTGCAATTGTTTTTATCTTAATTTTTTACATGTTTAAAAAAATGTAAACTTCAAGAATTTTGATCCCTTGTTTGTGGAGATAATTACGGGCAAATTCTCTGCAAATTGAAATTATTTTAGTTTAGGATATGACTTTATATAGTTTCTAGTTTAGGCTGACATGGTTTTTTTATTATAATTTTTTACAAATTTTATATTATATTAGGAACATTAGGAATGCATCCCCCCATATTGGGTTGTAGAGCACCTCGCTACTCTTGGTGCAATGAGGCAAGAGAGCAAACAAGAGTAAAAAAGAACATGGGAAGGAGGAGTAATTTAACATAGGGTGGGAGTGAGCCTCTTCTAGCACAAGTTTAATGGAAACATATGAATTATTGCATCGAGAGGCGCTCTACAACCCAGTGTGGGGGAGATCTTGTAACGTTATGTAACGTTCCTCTTGTAAATGTCGGCTATAAATAATATTGTTTATTACGAGGGAGATGTTGTAACATTGCTTTTTACTTGTCGATTATGATGTAGTTGTTGTAACATTCTGTAACATTCCTCTTGTAAATGTTGGCTATAAATAATATTGCCGATTATGAGGGAGATTTGTAACCATACTTTTTACTTGCCGATTATGAGGTAGATGTTGTAACGTTACTTTTTACTTCTAAAAAGTAAAAAAATAATAAATATATTTTGTTGGCCATTAAGTAAAAAGTAATAAATAAAAAATTTAATTATATGCCAAAATAAACCCATAATAATTTGTTTTTTCATATGAATTTTATTTTTTATTTTTATTAAATAGTATAACTCTGACAATTTTGTATGAATAATGGATATAAAAATATATATTTTAGCCTTTGTTTAAAGCCAACTATCTTTACAAAACTAAATAGTTGGTTGTGCCTATCAATATTCAAACTCCATTTTACTTATGGCTAGCTGTAGTAGTAATAAATATAACTAAAATTTTATCTAATTCAAAACCAGTAATCATTTCATAAAAATCACAACCAATGTCAAAATATTGTTGTGAAAACTGTATTACAAAATTGAAGTTGAATTTAGGAAAATTACAAACCGGAAATAAATGTTCATGAAAACGTATTACTCTGTTTCATGATATATTTCAATTTTAAATTGAAGCGAAATTGAGGAAGTTTAATGTTCACGAATGATTATTAAATTGCCATCTACATTATTTGTTGAAATAAGTTAATAATAGTTTTTTTAGAGAACTAAAAATGAATATTAAATACAAAATAATGCTGCAAATTCAGTTGTTTGTTGAGATAACACTGATGAAAGTAACGGGATGGAATGGAAAAATTTGAACAATATTATTATTGCAATCGAAAACTCATATAACATTATTATTATTTATCAATATAGAATGTAGAAAGAAAGACATGTAATTAATTAATCAACGCAGGTGATGGAAGTGATTGTGAGTGGAAAACTGAAGGTGTTAGAATAGGTGAAGGACATAATTTCTCCCACGTCCAACTTTTTACTTCTGATGTGAAATCACCGTAGTTGACGTGGATGTTTGCTACTATGCAACCAGAACTGCATCCGTTCACAATTTCCACGTCAAATAAAAAGATGCCATTTGACAATCCAACATTGTTCTGATTTACTGAAATGTCTTCATTAGAGCACGTTTGGCTCAACCTCCCTGAAGACAGATGAAGGGAAGATCCTCCTGCTTTCACTGCATCAACTTTCTGCAACGAGAGACAAGTAAAGAATAATACGAATACAACAAACAACAACGAGTGCACATAACTGAAGGCTGCCATTGTTTCAAGATCAAACTGATTCAAGAGACGCAAGTGCGTCGAACTCTACCGCGTGTGTACTCTTTATATATTCACACAAGTTTTGGTTACTTATTAAATAGGCTTAACGTCATTGTAGCTTTCTTGAGCTTTATGGCTTTATTTTATACAACTTTATGGATTTATTATATTAGCATTAAAGAGCTTTATCGCCTTTTATGACTATTTAAATCAACTTTCTATCAATTTATGACTATACAAATTTTGAATATTATCCACTAGAGAAATGTCATTAAGTACTAAATGTGTGAATTCATTTCAATTTTGGCTTTATACAACTATGCAGAAATGTTGCGTAATTTATTTAACTCAATTCCTAATACATGACGGAGGTGAAATTATGAAAGGACTTTTTGTGTCAGTGACCATGTGTAAGGCCTCGTAATTTCTAAACCATATACAATAAAACAATGGGTTTTTTAGGAGGCCTTGCACATGGTTTTAAAACCATGTGCAAGGCCCTACTAAACCATGTATTGCAAGGTTTTAAATAAGGGTTTTAAAATTATGGGGCTATGAAAATGAAAAGCAGACATTACAGGGGTAGAATCTCTCTAATTCCTCTAATTCCTACACAGACATTGAAAAAAATAATTGCGCATTTCACTCTTGAGAATGATTGGTAGGCGAATCCATCTAATTCCTGAGTGGATTTGATCCCTCTAATGACATGTTGAGGCCTGGAAATTCGCAGGCAACAACAGCAAGGGATTCTCCCCAGTCAACGTTCCCAATTAGCCCGTGACTGTTTGGTATAGGGAATCCGTCCGGTTTGCGGTCCGGCTACCGTAGGTCAAGTAACAAAAACAAAGGTTTTACCGGTTGCGGCCCGGTGCACCGTGTATTTTGTATTTTTTGACTTAAGTATGATATGCAAGTGCCTAATTAACCATGTAGGGTGATAAAGGATGCAAGGGGCATTCACAACATGATGCGCAGGTTCTTACCTCTCGTCTTAGCACTCACAAGCATCTCAATCACATATGCAGCAATAAAATAAAACTATCTATCTATCTATCTATCTATCCCCGGGGAGCAAAAATGTAACTTATTTATGAGTAATGTGGATTGTGCATGTATTATAAAGAGAAATCACAGATAGCTGATATTCCTTCCTACAACGCATGAACGATTAGAGATATTTAGACAATCAGATAACCAATTGTTTATGAATAGCATACATTACTCATGGTGGTAAATCCACAGAATAAACCAGAAATCATTCAAACAAGAACATAGGCTCTAAGAGTTAGAACGATCTCATAGTTGATGGACCAAAAGCTGGAAAAACAAAATAGTTCATATTTCCGCAATCCACAGCATAACATTTGAAAGTCCCACCAATCTTTCTCCAACAGGCAAACAATAATTCTTTATTGCAAAAAAAAGTAGTTTTTCTTACAATATCGCTTTACATGTCTAACTGGGAAAAAGCCCCTAATTCCTTCTAAGCCTTCTATATTTATACAAAAAGGGCGAGACTATTGGGCTGCCCAAAGTGACCTTTGGGCTTCCCAACTCTTCACCTCCAATGTTTCACTTTTCTCAAATGTTTTTACAAAATCGTTACAAATTACAAAAGTGACCAATCTTTTACGAGGAGGGTCCCACTTGGGTGTCCAGAAACTTCTTCCACGCCAAAGCTTCAGAGGCGATGCCTTCAAAGGCACAAGGTTCCAGAAACTGAATGTTGATCTCAAACTTTGCAGCCTGGTTCTTTATAGCCTCAATCCTGGCTGCACTCAACTGGAGCCGATCCTCCAAAAGTTGAACGCTGATGGCGGAATGATCTACTTCGCTCCTTAAGATCTGGTCATCCAGGGCTTTAATATGCTGCACCCTTGCTTCCCCCTCCTGATATCTCTTCTGCAACATCTTCACAAATGAGTTGTGGTCCGGGAAAACATCAAGCCTCTGTTCAGCCTCTATTTGGCACCGATTGTAGGTAATAAGGAGCCTCCTGAAAAACTCTGCGCATGCTCCTTTCGTCTTTTTAATGGCTTTTTTGAAATCCTCTGCGGTATTTATAGCAAACTCCAGTAAGTCATAATCCTGCTTGAGGGTCTGTTTATCCTTCGATGGAAGCTCTGCTGGAGTTTCTTCATTGTTTTCCATCCTTGCCATTCTTGCAGTCAGGACTTCAAGGACGTCCTGAGATCTATCAAGAAAGTAAGAGGAGGTTTCCAGGATTTCCTCTAATCGGCCATCTACCTGCAGAACTTTACATCTCTCCTCTTCTATAGCAGTCTGCAGCTGCAACATCTTAGCCTTTTGTGCTAACACGTGCTCTTTGAACGGTTGAAGGTTGAACTGCTGCTCCCTTGCTTCCTCTAAAGCAGTGGCTAAAGAAGAAATCTGCTCTTGAAGCTTTCTTTCTTGTTCTTGAGCTTGCTGCTCATTTGCTTCTAAGGCGGTCTTTTGCTGCTCTAAGTCTCCTATCTTTCCTAGCAGCTGTTCTTTCTCCACCCGGAGCTCTTGATACTCTCACTGCACTCTCTCTAGACACTCCTGTGTAGTTTCCCTAACTTGTCTCTCCACTTGGAGGAGTTGCAGTTCATCTTGTGAAGACCTCATCTCCCTTTTCATGTCCTCATATTTCCTTTTCAGCTTGTTGCTTTCCTCTCTCTCCTTCCTCAATGTGTCATTCAGTTGAGCAGAGGATTTCTTAGATAGCTCTAAGTCTGTCATAATCTTGTCCACATTATCCTCCGAAGCTTGGATTAATGCAGCTCCTGCTCTGATGGTGAATCTTGGATCTCGGTCTGTCCCAAATACAACGGGTGTATCCGTTATCATTTTCCCGGACAGACCGCCTGTTTCAACCTTCCTTTCTGTTCTCTTCACTGTCCTCTTGGTTTCCTTGTCATAGAAAATAGTATTGAAATCAGGTATCTCTTCCCCTTTCTTATGTACAAAAGGGATCAGCTTGAGTGTGGGGACCATAGTTGTGCTGGCAGCCGATACTTCTGGGTCCTGGACCTCGGGGTTCTCTATGTCCTGAGTCTGTCCTCCAGCTGTGTCAGAGACTGACTGTTCAGTCTCTGTCTAAGTCAACTTCAACCTCTCTGCTTCCTGTCTCTTAAGCTCCTCATCAAGCTTTTTTTTCTCTTCTTCTGCTTCATTTCTTATGTCTTCCTCTACTTTTCTAGCTGCCTCCTGTGCAGCTTTTCTTTTTTCTTCTTCTTCTCCTTACAACCAACCTACAGCTTCTTGTGCCAGCCTTTGGGCCTCCTCATTTCTTCTCCTGGCTTCTTCCTCAGCTTTTACTTATTCATCTCCCTTCCCACCTTTGGTGGAGATCTTCTTTTTGAACCTTCTCCTCAAGGCTGTCATGTTCACTGCATTTCAGAAGACGGATTCTTCTCTATCCCAATGGTGGGTATATTCAAAATGTACGTTGTTTGCTTTGCAATGTTCAGCTACTTTACTGCATGAGTCATTTCTATGGAAAGGCATTTCCCCAAAATGAAACCTTTCCAGCTCTTCTACAAACTCATCAGCTTTCTTTACTCTGGTGAACCTGTAACTTCCTAACTTGAAGGGCAAAGGAGGATAAGCAGCCTTCTTATGCTCAAACAGAAAGCTTCCTATGCCATCCAAGAAGACTCGCCTCACTACCTCCTTGTGAATGATGTAGTCAGTGGCGTATTTGGGCAGCAGGGAAGGTGCTCTTGAACCTCCAAACATCCTGAAGTAAAGGCCATCCTCAGTCAGATAGTAGTATGCATATTCTTCAATTACTTGCAGTGCCTCCTCTAACATGCAATCGCACTCCTTCAAGAAAATGAGCGTATACAGTGGCATGATGAAGTGTTCACAGACTTCTCGATAATGGTTGTGATACTTGTGCGCCCACAGTGGTTTATATGCAGAATAGACAGGCACTCTTTCCCTATCCCATATGCACCTGAGGCCGGGGAAAGGCTGATTGCACAATATACAATCGACAAGTATGGAACTCATATAGAATTCAGACCTTTTTTGGGATACTCCACCCAAGGCTGAGGCCAAGCAGGCAGATAAACTATTTGATACTATGTTGGCCCAGTTGAAAATGGTCCCCTGGGTTACAACATAAAAAATAATGGGCATCCATTCCAATTTAAAGAACCTGCCATGAGCTCTTCCAAAAATCTTGTCAAGCATTAAAGCTATGAACCTGTATGGGGCCCTTAAGCTTGTTGTATCATACTCTCCCGTAGCCCTGGTTCTGAAATGCTTTCCTGATAGCAGCATTCTTTTAAGGGTCTCCACAAGGTCCATTCTAATGTTATTCAACCAATCATCAGATAGAAATATTTGTGCTTCTGGCAGGTGGTAGGCTAGAGCTACATATCCTGGGCTATATGCAGCATAGCCCTGTTTTTCAACATTCTCCAGGATCATTGTGGTTACATCTGCCCGGGGCAGAATCCAACCAATTACTTCAGAGCATGGGAAAAGCTCTGGTCTGGTGGCAATCTTCATCAGTGAAGATCTCTCGATATTGGCATATATGCCCTCTTCTTCCAAGCCCATATCCGGCACCTCTCGGCGCGAGATCAGCCTGTAAATCTCTCCCCATTGGTACTCGGGCTCCACACCAGATATACACTTGGTGTCCTCATATATGTATTCAGTTTTGGTAATAACCTCCACTTCAGGCTCTTCCTCGACCACAGGGGCCTTCTTCTTTTGCCTCTTTGACATTTCAAATTCGAAAACTTCCTGCCATATATGACATTGTAAACATTTAAGCCATTCCCGGTTAAGTTGCAAATATTTATATAACAAAGTATAGCGTTTCACTCCTTCTATGTGTACCATGACAACAATTAGTTAAATGAAGCAAATATGTGCATGTATATAAGCTGAAATGGCCTAACTAACAGAACTCTTGTGAGAAAATGAAAACTACATTAAAATAAAGAAATTTTGGACTTGCTGTGGCTGCCATAACCATCGCACTGCGTGGGAATAACAGAAGAACTATGCAGGCCTTTCAGCGGTGCTAGCTTCTAATAAAACACTACTCCAGAAATCTATGGCCAATCAGACTACATGTAGTAATACATCCCCCTCCACTAGCTTGGGTTCGAAACTGGCCGCGAACCGGTTGCGCGGAACAACATGGCGAAATACGGCTGGGGTTTAAAGGATGCGGGTAGCACAAAACGGGACAAACAATCCAAGCCCCATAGGGAGAGGCCATGGAAAACCTACTTCTACCCAAGACATCATCACATAGGGCGTATTGGTGCAGACAGCGTAACGGTCGTCTGCACCAAACCCCCTCATTCACTAAGCACAGGGCCGCACAACAAATGACGATGGGGAAAAACTACTCTGTGGGTCAAAATCCCCCCCCACGGACAGCTATGCTACAAAATCCACAATATATAGGAGCATAACTAACGGGCCAAGGGAAAACGGCCGCACCCAAAAACCTAACCGTGGGGAAAAATCACCAAATGCCCAAACAGAACGGGATAATGCAATAGAAGCCTACCTGGCACTGCTGCGTAATCGATGGGAAGAAAGGCGGTCAAGCCACCATAGTTGAGCCACCTAGATGCGGGTATCGACAACAGGGGTCCGACCAAGCTCGAGCAGACGACAGCACACGATAATGACAGCTTGCGACAGTCGAAACGGCAATAGAATAATAACACACACAAGCCCGACCCCATACCTATATATAGTCAACATGGGCGGAGGCTAAAATATAAAATCGAATGACGGAAGCCAAACGGATCGGAAGTCGAAAGCATAATCCCTTCCGCAACGCCGGGTGGCCAAATCACTAAGCCATCCACGGAGACGTACGCAGCGGAACCTCGAAAGACTAATCATCGGGACATCAAGGCGATAGCGGGAAAGGGAGCCGCAACGGCGGAGACACAAAGGATAACCCTTCCGCAACGCCAAATCCGAATTGGAAGCGAAAACATTAAAGATCGGAAAGGGTAGCGCTTTCGGCAGCCGCAACGGCGGAGTCACAAAGGGTGCGACCTTCCGCAACGTCGGGGTTTAAAATGACTAAACGACCGGAAAAGATAGAGTTTTCCGCAGCCGCAACGGCGGAAGCCCTCAACTCAAGGATTGATGAAAATAACACGGTGGGGCCGAAAACCCAAAGCGGCGATCGGGGAACTTCACAGTTTGCCATCCGCAATTGTGGAGGAGGTTGTAATAAGAGTTCCGATGTAAAACCAAAAAAATAGCCGATGTGAAAACGAACGTATCGAAAGAAAAATCGAAGTCAAGACTCGTTATTTCTTCGCAACGACGGGAGCACCAACCAAATAAACTTCCGTTTCAAGCATGCTGGAAACGCATTTAAAAGCAACGATAAAGTTTGATCAGACAGTGGATTGTTTCAAGCGTTAGAGGAAGAATCAAAACAAGTGGTAGAACAATCCAAGCATTAAAAAATCTTTCTGAAAAAATCATTAGATCAAATCAAAGAAGAAAATCAAACTACTCTAAACAAAAGGAGGGTCCCAAATTTTTTTGGAATTTTGGGAAAATGTTGCAGCTGCAACATGACAATAGCTTATTATTTTAATTGATTATCATGTTATCTACTTCGGAGATTGCTAATTGTGTTGAGGTATTTATTAGGTATTATTCCACTACAGAAACTAAACATAGTAAGCTTACATGAATATATTCCCTCAACACATGTAATATCAATGGAAAAATTGATGCCATGTAATTATCAGCAAAAATATGTTGGCCTTGCACATGGTTTTAAAACCATGTGCAAGGCCTCCTAAACAACCATGCAAGGCCCCCTAAACAACCCATGGTAAATTGCATTCAAGGAGGTTTGTTAATTTTTTTATACCAAATTTCAATTAAAAATAAAGAAAATAAAAAATAAATTACTCCTGAATTTTTTTATAAAATTTCAAACACTAATCGACGCCTTCATTTCCCAAGATTGTTTTTCCATGAGCATTGTACCATCCATCGGTGAATCATAATGAAACAAAATTAAGATATACTCAAATTCTGAATTCATTATTATACTTTAAATTATGAATTCATTATTTCCAGCTTAATTATAATTTTACCTGAAAAAGCAAGGTGTACATATTCTTTTTTTAACTTAATTTTAATTGTCCATTCAACTTTTCAATTCAAAAAAATGAAGTTTCC
The DNA here is from genome assembly GCA_001517045.1 of Pseudotsuga menziesii. Taxonomy (NCBI): domain Eukaryota; kingdom Viridiplantae; phylum Streptophyta; class Pinopsida; order Pinales; family Pinaceae; genus Pseudotsuga; species Pseudotsuga menziesii. Next base: position 488,221 of record LPNX011077246.1, on the reverse strand, counting down.
ATTCAAATTTGGCCTTTTCGATTCCCAAGTCTACCTACTCCTACTCTTTCACATAATTTTAAGAGCGTCCATTCAACATAAGATTAGGAGTGCCCATTCAAATTTGATAATGATCAGGAGAACTTTGTAGATTCTGCAAGTCCCATATGCTAGCTTTTCTCATTTACGTAATCTTCTTTATAACCGAGAAGAGGAAGGCAATTAGCTTCATCTTTGTGTGGGGATTGGACTTACGGAGTAGCTATATACAAGTCTCTATCGCAGGATGACCGAATTTCTAACCATGTTTGGATCAAGTGAAAATGGTGAAGAGCATCTCAATCTCTGCCACCATGCTGAAATGCAACTAAGCGTTAAAGAACGCTGCTACATTTGCTCAGAAATGAATTTGCTACATGCTGAGCAAAGGGAGCTCTATTCTAAATGCAAAGATAACGAATCTAACGACAATTCCAACCAGCTAATGTCATGTGGAGCATAAAAGAATTCTAAATCCACATGATTCGAATTTAAACCCACAATGAAATGATAATTGAATAACACCAGCCTAGATCCAAATCCTAGGCTCTATCAAGCGTCGAGAGGGATCAAATCTCCCGAGGTGCAAACCTCTAAGGTATTGCAGGGAAGGATTATGATTTAAAGTTGAATGGACAATTAAAATTAAGTTAAAAAAAGAATATATACACTTGACCTTCTTGAGATTTGGAAAATACATTATTTAAAAACATTTTTACTATTTTAATTATTAAAACATTATACTGTGCATCTAGGAGGATTGAAACCTTGGACCTCACACCCATTATCCCAACACCCTTACAACTATACCAAAAGTAGTTTTTATTACATATAGTAAAGAAATTGTATATAAACTTGAATAATATGTTTATTTATATAAATATAAAATTTAAATTATATTTTAATTTTAATTTAAATATGTTCAAATTAAAACATTAAAATTTTGAAAAATAGTTTAAATTTAAATTATATTTTAATGCAAGCATTCAAATGATTGAATGTAAATTATTATTTTGAAACTATTTTATTATAACATTTTCATATTTAGATAAGCCTAATTCTTATAATAATGATTTACCATGAATTGTAAATAATGAAAATGTATTCACTGTAATTTTGTGCAAATATTCTTTTGCAGAAACTATTTTTCAATAACAAACTTCTAATGATTGATCATTTCAAAAATTTCAAATCAATATCAGAGGTTATAATTTTTTATATCTTCTGGTAGAAGATATACTTGATTTAAAATTAATATTTCAATTCCAATCACTTCCACCTCGCTAATTTCGAGTTCTCTCTCAAAAATAAGTTACCGCGTCTTCCTTTTTAACATTCTAACATTACAATTGAAAAAATATATATATATATATATATTTTGATTAGTAAAATTGAAATTTCAATAGGTTGAAGTTGCGAGGAAAGAAGCAAAGTACGAAAATGCAAAAAATTGATGTAGAAAATTGTAAATATAATTAACCCCGTCCTTGAAATGATTGAATGCAAATTATTTTATGATTTTGAAGCTATCTTATTATAAAATTCACATATTTAGATGAGCTTAATTCTTATAATAATGATTTACCATGAATTGTAAATAATGAAAAAGGCATGCACTATAATTTTGGGTAAATATTCATCTGCAGAAACCATTTTTCACTAACAAACCTCTTATGATTGATAGTTTCAAAAATTTCAAATCAATATTAGATGTTATAATTTTTTATATTTTTTGGTAGAAGATATACCTAATTTAAAATTAATATTTTAATTTTGAACACTTCCAACTGGCTAATTTCGAGTTCTATGTCAAAAACAAGTTACCGCATCTTCTTTTTTAACATTTTAACATTAAAATTGAATATATATATATATATATATATATATATATATATATTAGTAAAATTGAAATTTTAACACAATGAAGTTATGAGGAAAGAAGTAAAGTAGGAAGAAAGAATCCCAACAAAAAACACATGAAAGAAAATAAGAAAAATTAATGGAGAAGATCTGTAAATATAATTAACTCAGGCCTTCACATGATTGAATGTAAATTATTTTATGATTTTGAAGCTATTTTATTGTAAAATTTCCATAATTAGATAAGCTTGATTCTTATAATAATGATTTACCATGAATTGTAAATAATGAAAAAGGAATCCACTATAATTTTTGTGCAAATATTCATTTGCAGAAACCATTTTTCACTAACAAACTTTGAATGATTAATAATTTCAAAATTTTCAAATCGGTATCACATGTTATAATTTTTTATATCTTTTGGTAGAAGATATACGTAATTTAAAATTAATATTTTAATTTCAATCACTTCCACCTTGCTAATTTCGAGTTCTCTGTGAAAAACAAGTAAGTGCATCTTCCTTTTTAACATTCTAACATTAAAATTGAAAAAAAAATTGATTAGTAAAATTGAAATTTTAACACGGTGAAGTTACGAGGAAAGAAGCAAAGTAAGAAGAAAGAAGCCCAGCAAGAAACACATGAAAGAAAATGTGATAAATTGATGTAGAAAATCTGTAAATATAATTATTTATTTTTAAAGTTAGACTTTTCACCGCACTATTATTTTTGGCCGACTTAATATAGACAAGCGTTACAAGATCTCCGTAGACAAATGTTACAAGATCTCCGTCATACAACATTAGACAAACATTACAAGATCTCCCTTATATTAATAGCAGACATAATATAGACAAATGTTACAAGGTCTCCACAAATGTTACAACATCCCCCTCGTACTCGACAATATTATTTTTGGCCGACATAATATGGACAGACATTACATCCACAAACGTTACAAGATCTACCCCATACTGGGATGTAGAGCGCCTCTCGACGCAATGATGGTTTTTTTACAACAATGGAGAAGACCTTTTATGGGTCAAAACACATCACTTCGATGAAATGGTGTGACCCTATGTTAGTTTAACTAATTCTACATTTAATATTTAAAATAATGGCTCACAAATATTTAGATACATAACAGTACCGTCATCTTTTAGAATGCTTTGTCCTCAAAGCAAGGGTAAGGACGGGTATTGTTGACGAAACTGTTCCATCTCCCAAGATGCATCTTCATCTAGAAAATTCTTCCTCTAATGAGATATTCCTTGAGTGTTCGAGAACGAAGCTTTCTTTCTCGGGTTTCAATGATTGCCTCTGGTTCCCAAATGATCCTCCCTTCATCATCTAACATAGTAAGTATTGTTTGTACTTTTTGATGTTGCCCCAACATTTTTTTGAGACATGATACATGGAAGAAATTGTGTATACAACTTTTATCAGGTAACTATAATTTATACGCAACTTGACTAATCTTCTGGGTAATCTGGTACGGTCCATAGAACTTTGGGGCCAACTTGTTTTTTCCTCCACTGTTAAGGGATACTTGTTTATAGGGTTGGAGTCTTATGAACACCCAGTCTCCTACTTCAAATTCTCTTTCGGTTCTGCATTGATCTGCTTGTTGCCTCATGCAGTTTTGTGCTGTGATTAAGTTATCCTTGAGTAATTCAATCGTTTTTTAGATTTCTCTAGTTGGTTCCTTACTTATGGAACATTAGTGTTATTTAGAACTAACTCCTTTCAATTTGGAGGTTCATACCCATATAAAGCTTGAAAAGGGGTCCTTTTTTGCGGAGGTGTGGTATGTTGAATTGTACGACCATTATGCTAAGTGTAACCATTGAGACCAATGGTTTTGTTTATCCGTTATGAGACAACGTAGATATGCTTCTAAGCATTTATCTACGACTTCAGTCTGACCATCTGTTTGGGGGTGGTAAGTTGAGCTCATATTGAGTGATGTGCCTACTTGTTTGAAAAATTCCCTCCAAAATTTGCCATTAAATTTTGCATCTCTATTGCTGACGATGACTTTTGGGAAGCCATGTAATTTGTAGATATTTTTGCAAAAAACATCTGCAATTTGTTTTGCGGTGTCTGTTTTTCTTATTGCCATGAAGTGTGCAAATTTGGTTAATCGATTAACCACTACAAGGATTTTGTCTTTTCCTTCCGATGGAGGTAACTCATCGATGAAGTCCATTGACATCTCTTCCCATTTCTGGTTTGGAATGTGTAGGGGGTGGAGTAACCCTGGGGTTAAAGCATTTTTTCTTTTGTTCCTCTAGCATTTGTCATATTCTGCCACATATTGTTGGATATCTTTTTGCATTCCCTTCCAGAAAAATGACCTTCTTGCATTATAATAAGATTTGAAGAATCCTACATGTACTGCGGCTGGCGAATCATGGGATTCCTTCATTACCTTAACCTTGAACTTAGAGTTTGAGTTTAAATAAATCCTCCCTTTATACCAAAGGATATCATTTTTCCATTCAAACTTGGGGTCACGGTTGGAATTGTTAATTATCGTGCTTGTTTCTAGGTCCTTGGTGTATTCACTTCGTATTTCATCTAGCCATTCTGGAATTGTGACTGAGATGGAGTAAGAGATGATATCCTCATCTTTTATGGAGAGTGCATCTGCGACTACATTTTCCTTCCCCTTTTTGTGTATTATTTCCATGTTGAAGGCAATGATTTTTTCTATCCACTTTTGTTGTTCTATGGACAATATTTTCTGTTGAAGTAGGTATTGAAAACTATTGTGGTTTATGAGGATCATGAATTTATTCCGTAGGAGGTATTGTCGCCACTTTACCAATGCCTGCATAATTGCCAGCATTTCCTTAGCATATGTAGACTTCAATTGTTCTCACTTGTTTAATTTCCTACTCTCAAAAGCTATAGGGTGCTCATCTTGCATTAGTACTACTCCCAAACCATAACCTGAAGCGTCACATTCTATCATGAATGGTTTGGAGAAGTTTGGGGTAGCTAGTACAGGTGTGGAGGACATAATTCCTTTCAAGGCTTCAAAACATTTTTCTGCTTCTTCACTCCATTGGAATGCATTCTTTTTTAGAAGGTTGGATAAGGGTGCGGTTATGTGCGCATAATTCCTAATGAATCTTTTGTAGTATCCAGTTAGCCTGAGGAATCCCCTTAACTTGGAGATGTTAGTAGGTTCGGGCTAGTCGGTGATTGATTTGTTTTTTTGGATCTACCTTGACTTCTTCTTTATATATTACGTGCCCAAGATAGCTCACTTCTTCCTTACCGAACGTGCATTTGGACATCTTGGCGTAGATTTGATTTTCTTTTAAAATAGAGAGCACTTGTTCCAAGTGTGTGAGATGGTCCTTCCATGTCTTACTGTATATAAGGATGTCATAAAAAAAAACTAGTACACACTTCCTTAGGACTGGCTGAAATAGGTTATTCATGGTTGCTTGAAATGTCGTTGGAGCGTTAGTTAGCCCAGAAGGCATTACCTTAAACTCGTAATGTCCTTCATGGGTTCGGAATGTTGTCTTCGCCGCATCTTCTAGCCTTGCTCTAATTTCGTAATATCCTGACCTTAAGTCTAGTTTTGAAAAATATCTTACGCCATGCAACTCGTCCAACATTTCATCGATAAATGGAATGGGGAATTTGTCTTTAATAGTTATCTTGTTTAGTCCTCTGTAGTCGATGCATAGCCTAAATGATCCATCCTTCTTCCGTACAAGTACTACTGGTGCAACATAAGGACTTCGACTTTCTGTAATTACTCACACTTCAGTAAATCGTAGATTAATCTTTCAATCTTTGTCTTATGATGGTGTGGGTACCTATAGGGTTTAACATTGGTAGGGCTTGATCTAGACTTGATTTCGATGACATGCTCGATCTTCCTTTCTGGTGGTAACTCCATGGGGAGATATTCAAATAATATTTTGTACTTTTGGATTAGTCCTTAGATCTTTGGTTGACCTAGTTTAACCATTGTTGAAGTTAATAGTTCCATCTCTTGGCATTGTATGACACACGCTGGTGCTCCCTTTCGAATTAGCTTCTCCATTTTGTGGGATGACACAATTTGTGTGTGAGGGGGTTGGAATCCATATAATTTGTATTTTTTCCCTTGCCACTTAAATTGTATAAAGTGTTCTTGGTGGTTTGTTGAGTAGGTACCTAGGGTTTGCAGCCACTGAATTCCTAATACTACATCAACTCCTCCTAAGGGTACTGCGTAAAATTATGATTGAAGGTTATAATCTTGTATTTGCAGCTTAACTTTGTGCCATTTCCCCACTTTTTCGATCTTCTTTCCATCTGCAACCATTACCTTCATGTTAGGTACTGGATATATGAAAAGTTTAAGCCTCTTTGCAACACTTATGTCGATGAAATTATGGGTACTTCCTGTGTCGAATAGGACGACAACATTGTTATTTTTTATATGCCCTTTAAGTTTTAATGTTTGTGGTTGGTGTATTCATGTTATGGCTGAAATTGATATCTTGGGTGTTTCTTCATCTTCTAAATCTGACAGAGGATTATGGATGTCACCTGTTTCTTATATGTCAGAATCCTTGCTATTTGACTTGTCTTCCTCTTCTGCTTCACATTGATATACGTTATTGGTGGTCTGCTTTTTCAAACATCTGTGTCTTGGGTCCCACTTCTCTCCACAATATTTACACTTTCCTTCTTTCATTCGTTGGACTTCTAAAGTGGGTTTGTTGTCACTTCTTAGATGTGGTGGATGGTATTTGGTGTCGGTTTTGGTATTTTGGACATAGCTTCGATCTTTACCATGGTTCATGTTCCATGATTTTTTAATCTTTTCCTCAATGATTTTTGCCTTGCGTCTCGCTTTGTCCAAGGTTGATTCATTTAGTAGCTCTAGTTCATCTCTGATATAGGGTTTTAGTCAGTACACATAAGTTTGTAGGCATTGACTGTCTGTGATTTCTGACACACGTGTCGCAAGGGCTTCCCATTCATCGATGTATTCATTGACGTCACCTTTTTGTTGCAGTCTCGAAGAAGTATTTCTCTTTTAAATCTTCAAACCTCTTAAAGAAATCGTTTTTGAATGTGTTCCACTTGTGCTTAGTTGTCCGTGTTGTAACCTTCCACCACATGTACCATTTGTAAGCTCGATCTTCTAGTTGCATCGAGGAATATTTTATCATTTCTTCGTCGGCTATGATATTGTGTACGAAAAAAAAATAAAATTTCTTCTGCCTTGTTGATCCACGCCACGCTACATTTTGTGTCGCCATTGAATTTTGACAATTCTAACTTGGGTTTCATTTGATATTCACTTCTTTTTGGAGGAGAGAGCAATTGTTCATAATTTGGAGAGTGATCATGATCGAACTCTTCTTATGGAATTTCCTTTCTGGGAGGTATTGTCTTATGATGGATTGAACTTGAGGATGGTTGGTCCTCCTTTGGCACCTTGCTAACTAATGTGGTAATTGTGCCTTCTAAATGCTGCTCGAGTTTGCTTAATCCGGATTCGAACAATAACGATATTTCCCTTTTTACTCCTTCCATCTCCCAAGGTACCGCTTCGTTGACTTCTTTTTGACAATCTCTCATATTTCATTTTTGCCTACGTGTAGCTCTGCTTCGATTTGGTTGAGCCTTGAGTGTAATCCTTTGAGATGTTTAGAACCTTGGAGGTGGTTAAGCTCTAATTTCGCCATTCTTTCTTTAATTTCGTTCATCTTTGACATTTTTCTTGTGTAGGGAGGAATTTTTTTATTTATTAAAAATGGTGAGATTTTTAAAAATAATAATTAATTATTATATTAATTATTATGTAATAAAAATCTTTATTTTATTATTTGTTTTAATAATAATAACATAAAGTTTGAAATATTACAATTAAAATATTATAATATATATTTATTTGTTTTGTGCAAGTTGTGGGAATCGTGGCGGAGCGCGGGGAGGAGCGTGAGGGAGGTGGGGTGGTGTTTGTAGGTGAAGTGGGGATGTCGTGAAGAGGGTGGTAGCGACAAGGAATGCGTAGAGGATGGGTGCGCTTTGGTGGAGGCGAGTGTGGTGGTGGAAGGTCGATGGGGGAGTGCGGCGATGGAGCATCAGGTTGTGGCATGGAGCAGCAAGTGGAGTAGCGCAAGAGGGATGGAGCAGTGAGGGAGAATTTGGAGCAGTGGATGAGAGTAGCGAAGAGTGGAGCAGGTGAGAGGTGGAGAAGAATGGAGCTGTGCGGGAGGTGCTGAGGAGCTGAATGGTGGCTCTGATACCACTTGGAGCAGAAAATAATTCTAAATCCACATGATTGGAATTTAAACCCACAATAAAATGATAATTGAATAATATGATGGTTTTTTTTACAAAAAAATGAGAAGACCTTTTATAGGTCAAAACACACCACTTCGATGAAATGGCGTGACCCTACGTTAGTTTAACTAATTCTACATTTAATATTTAAAATAATGGCTCACAAATATTTAGATACATAACATCATTTCCCAAAATTTTCATTGGGTCACAATGGCCTAATCACATTTGCCATATTCATTAGAGTTTGTTAAATTGATGCTAAGGGTCAAATAATTGCCAAGGAGGAAAATTACTAGTTTCCTAGGTTGGGGGTGGAAGCTTTGGGATTTGGAATAAGGGGGGAAATGAATGATGTTTGAACATTAGAATGGCATAAATATTTAATAAAGGAGCTAAATAAATAAATACAAGAGAAAATTGAAGTGGCAATGGAGCATGGAGACACGTGGCGACTATGGGGCCCACACAAGCTAGAATTTATGTGCCACATGGCATCCTCCTCTTGCAATTTCAAATCCATGGGATGCCTAATTGATATTGGATGATTTATAATATACATAATAGGTCGAATTTGGAAGAAAATGTAACTTACATAGGAGATGAAGAGTCATTTTGGAGCTAGTGAGACACTTGGACTAGATTCCCTAGCTCTATGATAACAACGGTGAAGATGCTATGACACCTATGGCACAAATCAAATCTAAGGGCTGACATCTGACATATCTGACATGTCAAGTCGAAATAGAGCATCCAATAGGGCGCTCATGTGGGTTGAGGAAGCTCAATGGGTTCCTACTCAAATTGGGGGGAGAAGGAAGGATAGGAAAGGGAGGACACGTGGCAAATCTTGAGCACACACCCAAATTCAAATTGGCTTGAATTTGTGGATGGATTGGTAACCTTAGAAGGTTAAGGATGTTTATAAAATATAGGAATCAACCAAGAGAAGAGATTTTCTCATTTGAGAAATTGTCATTTGTGAATTGTGAGAGCTAGTGGATGACTAGTTTTCTTGCCTTAGCCAATTTAGAGGGCAAAAGATTCCCATCCAAGTTGGTGTTTGGAGAGGCCACTCAAGTATTTCATGAAGCTTTAATGGAGTTTTATTTGCAGGCTTAAGCTACAAGGAAACTCATGGTTCCTTCTATTGCAACACTTTCTCTCAACCATTTCCAGTTTTTATGGCATATTATTGCTCATGGAGGGATTGCGCTTTGGGTGAGCTATTGATTTTGTTGGGGGAGCTTATAATGCCCCATTATTTTATGTTCCGATTTAAATGCTCTGTATTTAAAGTTTAGAAGACTCTCAGGTCGAAATACTGAAAGATTTCAAGTAAAAATGTTAATAAACAAAGAAATAGTGCCATTTCCCCACTATCTTGTTGTGAATCAATTTGATGTTGATGGATTCAAATGGATAAGTAAACTACTGATGGTTTATGGATGAATGGATTTTTATTTATGTTTTTAAAGTTCAGAATACTCTCAGGTCGAAATACCCAAATTTTTTAATGTATAAATGTTAAACAATGAAGAAACAGTGCCATTTCCCCACTACCTTGTTGTGAACCAATATAATGTTGATAGATTTGAATGGATAAGTGAACTAATGATGGTTTGTGGATGAATGGACTGTTATTGATGGATGATATTAGTTTAATGTTCAGTACATAAGTATTTGGAGTTATTTTGTTGAGTTTCAGAGCATTTGGAGAAGTTTGCCTATCATTTCCCCCAAGGTTGAAACTAGTCTTTTTTCATATGATTTAAGGGAGTTACATCAAACATTAAAAGTTGAATGGTGATTCATATGAGTTCATATTGATGTCCTTTACATGTACCCTACTTCCATTCAGAAATTCAAGTGGGTTTGGGAGCAATTGACAATTCATTTCCATCATTTACCTAGGGGGAATTGGAACCCCAATTTGCTAGTAAAGACTCCTACTTTGATAAGAATATAAAACTAGTTTGCATAAGTGATTGGAAGGTTATAAATCATCTATGAACATAATATTCAAGTCTTAATATCAGTCATACACCTTCTCAGAAGATTTGGGAGCATTTGGGCCAATTTGGAGACCTAGACATCAAAACTAGTAAAGGGTCGAAATTGGGGAAAAAGTGAAAAATCGGTCATTTAATAAAAAATCTTAAAAATGGACATTACAGCTAAAGAACTAGCTAACACTTCACGAGGTGATCGAAGATATTGTATTTCGATTTGCAGGATTTCTTATATTTTTTGGAGGAATTTAGAATCTACAATTTAAAGAAAAGTTTTGATTTTCTATCACTTTATCCTTGCAGGTATCATAGGGAGTGGCAACGTTGGGCAGAATTACAGGTCCAATGGTAGTGATGGGCTTGCTTCTCTACTTGAGAGGCATGGTTTCAACATTGTTTATGGGTTCCCTTGGAGAGTTGGAGCTAGTGGGAGGCTCGCTTTCCATGGTTTCACCAATATAACAGGCTATTATGTCATATTTGGGCTAGCCATGGGAATGGAGCCCATATGCGGCCAGGCATTCAGAACAAAACGATGGTCTGTTCTGGGTCTCACACTCCAAAGAATAGTCCTCATTCTTCTCTGTGCTACAGTGTCCATTGGATTGTTGTGGTGTAATATGAAGCCAATTCTTCTACTTTGTGGTCAGGATGAAAGCATTATTAACCTAGTAAGCACATACATTATTTCCTCCCCACCTGATTTGATTACACAAGCCTTCCTGCATCCACTCAGGATTTATCTGAGAACTCAGAACATTGCACTACCGTTGGCATTGTGTGCAGTAATTGTTGTTTTTGTTCATGTTCCTCTCAATTTTCTATTAGTGAGGTATCTCAACATGGGGATCCGGGGGGTTTCTCTGGTTGTAGTGTTGACAAATTTCAATATGGTATTGTCATTGTTATGCTACATTTATTTTTAAGGGGTGTATAAGAAATCCTGGCAAAATCCATCAAAAGAATGCCTCGAAGGGTGGATATCTCTTTTGAATCTGGCAATTCCAAGTTGCGCATCTGTATGCTTGGAATGGTGCATTCTATTTCATTGGTATGCCTGTTGCAATTGTGGTGGCATTTGTATTCAAAGTTGAGTTTACGGGAATATCGTTGGGTTTGCTCGAGAATGATCACAATTTATTTGATCCTTACAAAATTATTGTCTCAATTTTTCAGTTTAACAATTTATTCAATCCTTAATACTTATTACTTACATTATGATAATCCTCATAATTGTATCTATGCTTTCAACTTAACATGTTCCTTTCAATGTTGATCAAACTCCAGTTCTGTGTCACCGCCCACGACTGGAACCAACCTAGATCCAAATCCTAGGCTCTATCAAGCACCGAGAGGGATCAAATCTCCCGAGTTGCAAACCTCTTCTTAGGTATTGCACGCAAGGAGCTATTCGAGGAGAGGTTTGCAGCTCGAGAGATTTGATTCCTCTTGGCACTTGATAGAGGTTACGATTTGGATATAGGCTCGTGATTCCTCAACCTAGTTATATTAGTTGCATAACTTCCCACCTATTATGCTCTAGTATTAAGGGTAATGTCCATAACTGAAAATAAAAAAAAAAACTCTCCAAATTATGAACATGAAAACTTCCAATATTATTATTTTTACCTAGTAATAATAGTGCCATAACTTTCCACCTATTATGCTCTAGTATAAAGGGTAGTAGCTGAAAATGAGAAAGGACCACTACAAACTCTGAACTTGAAAGCTTCCAATATTATTATTAAAAAAAGAAAGAAAGTCCACCACATGTTTATTTGACTTAATCCTCAAGTCGAAGCTTTCGACACTATCCCACTGCAAGTATTGGATGTAACTACTTATCCCTCAACTCCGTATGCAAAAAAAATGGAGGGAAAACCAAGGCCCTTAAATTGAGCTGAATAGCGTTGGACTGATTTCCTTTTCCTTTTTTATCTTCTTTGAAGGAGGGTTTACTTCAAGAGAGGTACGTGTTTTGCTAAGAGAACTCTTCCATTAAAACATAGAGAGAAAAAGAAGGAAAAAAATAAGGGGTTGTTACGCATTCCGCTGCCCTTGTTTGGCTTTCGTTTTGTCTAAGCTTTACCTCGGTATTATGGATGGAAAAGAAGGAACCTCCTCATCCTCCCCGTCGCCTCCTCCAAGTAAACGCAGTCGTGGATCCATCGATCGGCAGCATCCTCCCGCTAAGCCAACGGATTTCTCCTCCTCGAAGCTTCCTTCGGATGAATTTGATGACAATGATTCTAAAAACAGGCCCCTGCGCACAAGCGATAGATTGAGAGCCCGCCTCCGGAGGCGACATAACCTGCTGCCCCGCATACATCACATGTACTACAAACCCAAGCTGAAGAAGAAGGGAAAGAGCAAACGCCGGGCAGCAGCATCCCGTATCGCCAAGATGCTGCAGCCGGGGCACAATTCGCGCTCAAACGTAAGTTATTGCTGCATTATTTTCTTATTCCATCTGCATTGTATAGATTTAGACCTATTATTAATGGTATCTATTATGCTAAGATTGCCCAGGGTTTGCACCTGTTTTTTTCTTAGCATACCATTCGGGTGGGGCTGACCACAGCAAAAATGGAACCCTGGTGTATGGCTTATACTCTTTAAACTTCACCNCCAGGGTTTGCACCTGTTTTTTTCTTAGCATACCATTCGGGTGGGGCTGACCACAGCAAAAATGGAACCCTGGTGTATGGCTTATACTCTTTAAACTTCCCCAGCCAATGGCCCTTTTGGCGTAGTTATTTGTTTTAGGGTTTAATTGACTCTCAGTTTGCTCTTGGTCCTTCTACGAACAAAAGGCCATTTTTTAGGGTTTTAATTTACTCTTAAATCCCACTCACACGCAAGGTGGGACATTCACTTCTACTAGAACCACGTGACCTATTGCTGCCCATTCCTGGAGCTCGAAAGAGTTGATTACGGATTTGAATGATTTGTTGCGTGGCCCTCGAGATTTGTTGGTTGGAAGTGCAACGACACGGGAATTAAGGTGCTGCAATGAATCTCGCTATGTAAGGAACCTTCAGATTTGTTGATATTGTACATATTATTGTTTACTTAATGAAGCTGACTAGCTTTAACTAAAGTCTAAAATGATTTCTCCCCGTAAACAATGGTTCTTTAAGTACACGGTCTCAAGTAACTTCTGTTTGGATTTTGAACTTTCTTGTGGAATTTATTGTAAGTTCTCCACGGTGTGCGTTTTCATGTTGCTTCAGCAGTTGTTTATAGAGACGAGTGCTTATGGACTGTGCACTTTGTATGTTTATGGCTTGACATTGGGCCCCTATGGCCTTATTTGATTCCTTTGGTTCCTCTAAAGCACTTTGTTTATGCCTTTCTCAACTCAATCAGACGTAACGCATCATTCTTTATGAATTATCATGTAAGTAACTGCAGATATTCTCCTTTTTATCAAGGCATCTAATAGTAGTTTTATTTCTTTCTTTGGCCCAGACAGCTGCAGCTCCATCAACTCAGACGGAGAACATGAATGAACAGGTTTGGATTAAGCATCTGAGCGGACTTTGTACCTCTCTGAGAGACACTTTTGAATTGTTCATTACGGTTGAATATGTAGATTCATACCATAAAAATTTCACAAATCCTTGCAGTTACATACAGTCACTCTACGCCGTTCTACCAGGAAAAGGAAAGTTTCTGTCAATCTAGAAGATTATGACACAGATAATACAGACACAGAGGATGCAGATTTGATGGTAAGATTATTTTTTTTAAATATCTGTTTCCTGTAACACTTTTGCTTTTGTGGTCCATCTCTAGGTACACAAAGACAAACCTTTAATAGCAATATTACTTGTATTAAAGTCAGGTGATTGGTGGATGCAGAGACGGACATATCGAACCTCTATTGTCAAAGCTGATAATAATCCTAGTCAAGATGAACAGTCCAGTCCGGTCCGTCGGAAGAAAAATAGAGTTAAAACCTCATTGCCACGACGAGAAGGACTACGGCCCCGAAGGTCAACAAGAGCAACCATGCAGCAGTCTTCTCAAGATTCTGATGACGAAGAGCAAGAGTCTTCAGAGGAGGAAGATGATAGAGATGAGGGGGAAGGTGGGGATGAGGGAGAGGAAGATGGAGAAGATGAAGAAGGTGAGGAGGAGGGTGAAGAACAAGAAGGGAGAAGGCGGTATGCTCTTCGAAATCGTACTGAAGTGCGGCGGTTTTCTCCTGAAAAAGAAGAGAAACAACGTCCCCGTTCTCCCCCTCGTAGAGTTTTACATCAAGGAATGGGAACAAAGAACGGGCGTGAAGTGAGAAGAGGTGGTTCTCGGGTGCATAAGCGTCATCGTGCTCAAAGGGTAGATGATTCGGATGATTCCCTCCTTGTAGATGAGATGGATCAGGGTCCAGTTGGATCTTTGATGCGTGGTGGAAATAGAAGCTTTGGTCAGCCATGGATTTGTGGTGGACTGGACATGAATAGCACAACTGCATGGGGTTTGAATGTGGCCGCTTCTGGGTGGGGCCATCAGGGTGATCCTATTGGTTCTGGAGTCACAGGGGCACAAACTGCAGGTCCTAGTTCTAAAGGTGGAGCTGACATTCAACCTCTGCAGGTTGATGAGACAGTGAGTTTTGATGACATTGGTGGTCTCTCTGACTACATTGATGCGCTGAAAGAAATGGTCTTTTTCCCTCTTCTCTATCCTGATTTCTTTGCCAACTACCACATCACCCCTCCAAGGGGTGTTTTATTATGTGGCCCTCCTGGAACAGGAAAAACATTGATTGCAAGGGCTTTGGCATGTGCAGCAGCTAAGGCAGGACAGAAGGTTAACTTCTATATGCGAAAGGGGGCAGATGTACTCAGCAAGTGGGTTGGGGAAGCTGAACGACAATTGAAATTGCTCTTTGAAGAAGCTCAAAAGAACCAACCTTCAATTATTTTTTTTGATGAAATAGATGGCCTTGCTCCAGTACGGTCAAGCAAACAAGAACAGATTCATAATTCTATTGTATCCACACTTCTAGCTCTTATGGATGGTTTGGATTCTCGAGGTCAAGTAGTTCTCATTGGAGCTACTAACAGGATTGATGCCATTGATGGGGCTCTCCGTCGTCCTGGTCGGTTTGATCGTGAGTTTGTGTTTCCTTTACCTGACTGTAAGGCACGATCTGAAATTTTAGAGATACACACAAGAAAGTGGAAGGAACCTCTATCAGAGGAATTAAGGAAGGAACTTGCAGCAGCTTGTGTGGGGTATTGTGGTGCTGATGTAAAAGCTTTATGCACAGAGTCTGCTATTAGGGCCTTCCGTCAAAAATACCCCCAAGTATATAGTAGTGATGACCAGTTTGTCATAGATGTGGATTCTGTCAAAGTAGAGAGACATCATTTTTTGGAAGCGATGTCTGCCATTACTCCTGCTGCACATAGAGGTGCAATAGTGCATTCCAGACCTTTGTCACCTGTAATAGCTCCATGCTTACAAGGTCATCTGGACAAGATTAGAGACTGTATTTCTGAAATATTCCCCATACTAGCAAAGGGGGATAGGAAAGATTCCTTGGGTGACAATTCTCGTAATCTTGCTAACTTATTTGGATTTCCCTACTGCTCTTTAATTCCTGTTGTGTACAGACCAAGGCTCTTGCTGTGTGGAAAGGAAGGCACCGGCTTGGTATGAATATAAAATGCTTCAACTTTGAATCTGCTCATTTCAACTTTTGAGAATCTCAGGTGAGCCAAATTTTTTTATGGTCTGATGTTCTTTTTTGTACTTTGTATGCCAGGATCACATTGGCCCTGCAGTGTTACATGAACTAGAGAGATTCCCTGTGCATTCGCTTGGGCTTCCATCACTTATGTCTGATCCAAGTGCCAAGACCCCTGAAGAGGCATTGGTACATATTGTGGGAGAAGCGAGAAGGAATACACCTTCTATATTGTATTTGCCTCAACTTCAACTATGGTGGGAAACTGTGAGTATTTTTTCTGCGTTAGCTTTCTGTATTTTCTGTATAGACATTTTTGGTAGTACGTTCTGAAATTATCATGGTCAGATTGCCAGAATTTCCCCAATAACATTCAAGTTTCTGATTTTGTCGCATTGCACTTATGAGCGTCACAGGCACATGAACAGCTAAGAGCTGTTTTATCAACTCTTATGGAAGAATTGCCCTCAGATCTTCCTGTGTTACTTCTTGCAACTTCGTCACTGCCGCTTGGTGAACTAGAAGAAGAAGTCGCTTCATTGTTTGCTCGCCGCTATGTGTATGTATTATAGTTTTTCTTTTTTGTTAACAGTTTTGTCCTCCCCATGGATATTTTGATATGGAAATACTTTATGTGTTGAATTCCTTGTGGAGTTTTAAGAACCTTGTAATATTTCTTTCTCATTAATCAGTCTGGTTACGCTATCTAAAATTTGAATTGGCTTAGTCATAGAATTGTGTGACGAAAAGACATATTGCTTTATGCTATGCTATTTCTTCTTATTGAATCTTGAAGATTGTCTAGATTAGGCAAATTGTGTGGGGGGATTGATAGGTTCTCTTTGCTCATAGTGCTGGGTGACCCCCCCAAATATTCTAGCAGTTAACATAGGTGCACCATGTCCAACTTGACCTTTTGGATTTGTTGATCTGAAATACACCCTCCAAACTTTGTTAAAAAGGAAATCCTTGGCAAAGTTTGAAGTTAGCAATCAACTTGAAGTTCAAAGGCCAAAGGCCTCAAGGAGGTGAAACAAATCTCCTGGTGGTTGGGATTCCAATACAACATTATAAAATTGAATGCTATCTTGATTGCACCGAGAGTAGCGAGGTGCTCTATAGCCCAGTATTGGGGAGATAATGTAACGTGTAACGTTATGTAACATGCTGTTCTAATAAAAAAATAAAAATAAAAATAAAAATGTAAATATCTTAGGCACTGAGAAGGATCAAATATCTTAAGGTGTAATTTTTATCTTAATGTGTAAAAATTTAAGATAAAAAAAATTATACCTCAAGAAATTGGATCCCTCTCGTTGTTGGGTATAAGATGGATCTATGCTGGTGTAAAACCAGCAATGAGATATGGAAAAAAATGCAGCTTGGGAAGAAGAAAAAACAATAATAGAAGGGCGAAGGACGACAAGATAAGATAAGATGAGATAATTTTATTATTGTCCAAGGAATGACCGCAAAGGTAGGTCAATGGGACTAAAAGATACATCCAGTGTGAGTACAATGCGGGAGTGCGAAGGCAACTCCTAGAAAATGTTGAAAGCAAAATAAAGGGAAGAAAAGTAAATCTCTAGGTCTAGTCGACACCAAAATGTGTATATACAACAATGTCGTAGGTGCTGTGATACAAAGTGCGAATGTTTGAGATTGGAAACATATTGGTGCTAGTAGAGAGAGAGAGAAATCTAAAGATGAAAGCAATGATGTCAAGGTCTCTTGGGTCTGATGATAGGTCAAGGGGGGTAACTGGGGTACTAGCTCACAGTCAGAGTCCTTGGGCACCATAGTTGGATCTTGTTGTATGATCTTAGGGGGACATAGGATCGAGGGAGCCCTGCTTTCCTACCATCCGAGGCCAAGGGAAAGAAACTTCGAATAGATATATTGCTGCTCAACCGAGATTGGGAGGTAGTTTGACGAGCGGGAGGCACCACCCTGTGGATCTGTCTGTTAGCGAAGGGTGTCCTTAATCGAAGCAACTTGCGAAATGCTTGCAGTGAGTAAGAATGTACAAAATTATCATAAAACCAATATTGTTTTGCCGGTTGTGGGCTTTTTGCATGGCTTTTGTTGTTTGTTGGAGCTTCTGGTCCTTAGACTCCATTTCCATCTCTATTGGTTTTGTTGAACAATTTCTTCACCTCTTGCCATATTAGGAACAAATCCAATATAAATCCTTGGTTGTGATGTCTGGGACTAAGTGCTCGTAGCAGACCCTAGGATCAATTGATAAAGCATACCACAGTCAACTTTCAATTTCTCAAATTGCCTTTTTTTTGGGGTCATAATCCCTAATAGCCTTGCTTGTTTGAATTCTATTCTTCCTCTTGATTAGAGAACCTATTATGCCCCCTCATAATTCATCTAAGCTCCAAGGCTTCAATGGAGAAAGTAGAAATAACGTTTGGGGTGGTTGTGTTCTGCCATACTATAGCTCAAAACCAAATCTCTCAAACCATCATAGTGGTGCACCTTGCCTCTGCTTCATAAATGAGGAATAGGAGAAAGTACAATGAATCTAGACACATACCTAACAACGTGCCAATTGAAAGTATCAAACTCTTATGCTAATATGTCTTACTTGCATGGAGAGATGAGCTTGAAGGAATTCAATGACATTAATATGGAATTTTTCATTTACACATTAAGTCAAACACTTGATTTAACTAGGGTTTATGATTAAAAATTACTTCCTTAATTTGAAATATAAACCACCATGATCAAGAACTTCCCAAATACTGAAGCAATCATTCACACATGAATACACATAAATTTTGGTCAAAGACCGAGCAAAACCCCAACTCCTGGGAAAAACCCTAGAAAGAGAAAATTATCATTAAAGGAGAATCTCATAAATTTTTCCAACACAAACAATTTTCTTCCAACCCTCATAGGCAAAATACCTAAAATGAACCCAATAACAAAATACCTTGATTTTTGTGCAAACAATCTGTTGTACGATCTCACACGTGTGCTGTACGAAACTGTACTTTTTTGCAATTAATGTTGCCTCAGGAGTCGTGCCAGCCTGCAATATATGCTGTACAGATTTGTCAGACTATTGTAAGGATCTGCCTCAGGAATCGTGCCAGCCTGCAATTAATGTTGTACGGATCTGTTAGACTGTTGTATGGATCTGCCTCAGGATTTGTGCTGTTGTACAGACCTGACAGATTGCAATTAGTGTTGTTGTACAAATGTTGCTCCTTGCATTGGGAATCGTGCCCACTGTAGGGTTTTCTTGCTCCTTTAGTCTCAATCTCCCTCCTCTCTCTTCATTGATGGTGTCTTTAATTTGTCCTTTCACCCTAGTTTTATACTTTAAAAAATGTAACTACCCATCTAACCTAAGTCATCGTATTCGTCGATTTTCAAGCTTGAAAATCGAAATTCGTCGAATTTTTTGGCAGGACGAATTTAAATGGGTAAGTTCACCGAATTTCATCGTTGAATTTAACACTACGACGACCAACCCGCGCGAAACTTCATAGCCCCCTTGCAGCCAAACCAATCGTCGCTGATTCACCCGATGCTGTGAGAGAAATGAAAACGCCAAGTTTAAGCTTCGTCGGATGCCCTGGACCGAAACTACAACACAGATTGTTGTCGACGACTGTGCTCTCTCCAGTCTCAACACTTGAAAGTCGACCTCGAAACCTTTAAATTGTTCGAGGGCTCTTGACAAACAAGTTCGTGGGCGCCTGACAATCCGGTGTTGAGGATAATTGCGTGTCAAAATTTGTTTGCGTTGTTCTTTGGGGCTGACCTTGAACTAGGGTTCATTTATTTTATTGCTTTTCATATAATTTATTTTTACATTATTATTTATCCATAAAGTTTTAACGCTCTTGTTTGTCTGTGTTTGTGATGTTAGTTAATAATTTTAATAATTTTCTTTTTAATGCTCTTATTATCAATATTAAAAGATTTAATTAAATTTTATTAATACTATAAATATTAAAACAAAAATTAATAATTAATATTATTTTTAATACTAAAATTATATTAAAACCAAAATGATTATTATTATTAATACTAAAATTATATGAAAACTAAAATTAATACTAATATTAGGATTATTAGAACTAACATTAATATTAATATAATTAAAACTAATATTAAGATCACTAAAAATATTACAAATACAAATACTAAAAAATTTCATATATATATATATATCTTTTTATTTTACAGTCTCTCGAATTTTATCTCGAATTTTATCACCAAAATTTTCATTGTCGATTTTTTTACGAACTTCAAACTCATCGAACTCGAACACGAATTCGAACCAGGTGACTTAGCATCTAACCACCTAATCTATGGTTGAGATGCTTTTACAAAATCTAGGGTCATCATTTAATGCACCCTTATTTAATAATAACTCACTTTAATTATTAAATAACGTTTAAGCGAGACCCAATACAATAAAGTACAAAACAACATTTATTTATATATAACTCAACTTTATACGTAAATACACAAGGGACAAATTCTTAAGTCCTCTTTATCACACAACACCAAACTAGAAAGAGGACCTTCAGAGTTAACTTTCCAACAGAGCTAAGTGAAGTGCACTTTTATTGGAGGTGAATAGAGGCATGCATCCTTCAAAAGATCTACACCCTAACTAAGATTGGGAATCCACTTGCATGAGTGCTTAGTTTAACTGTGCATGCAACTACTCACTAAAGCTAAAAATCATAAATAGATTTGTATTGCTAAATATGGAAAAGCATCTAAACTGGCGTTGAACTGAGGATGGTGCATGCATGCTTGCATTCATGCACCCCCTATTTGTCTTTATAATTGGTCCTGTGTCCTCCTTATTTGTGGTATGAAACTGCTAAACGAGTGCATACTGTTGCTGCTATTTAATTTGCTGAAACAGGAAAGTCCCATAGTGGGAACACAATGTGAGCTAGAAACAGGTAAAAGTTCATTCCGTAGTGAGGAAAATGTTCTCCACTATTCCAAGCCTTTCCTTGATCATCACAAACATCACCATTGCTGGGTGCTTAGTTAATATATCTGCAACTTGTGGATTTGTAGGAACGTATTGAAGAACCACTACTTGGTTTTGGACCTTGTCTTTGATGAAGTGGTACTCAATATGCTTGGACTAATCATGGAACACAAGATTTGTAGAGAGTTTGATGCCACTCTGATTGTCATAGTAAATCATAGTAGTGTTCAAACTCTAGCTTGTCAACTCTGTTAATAACTTGCGAAGTTAGATCACAATTAACAATGTTGTCTACCATGCATTATGCCTTTGTTGAGCTAACTAGCCATTGAAGCTTGCTTCCTACTTGTTTATACTTGAACCTGCATTGCTTCTTCAGTGGAGATCTAGTGCAACTTGAAGATGCTATGCCTGCAATCATCTCGATTTATGCACCTGTCCTTGGGGTTAGTTATGCCATCTCCAAGGGGTATCCCTAACTATACTTCCAACTTGTTAGTTACGTAGCTAAATAAGAAAGAAGCTGCAAGTAAGTAAATCTTCTATTAAGCCTTAGAACTAGGAGGAAAGGATAAGAGAAGACCAATGTCTTTCAAGGGTTGATGTGGTCAAAAGGTGAGCTAGAACAATTGTTTGAAAAGGGTGGAGAATAGGGGCGAGGCTTTCGAGATGGAAGAATCTTACCACAAAACAAGGCGTGGGTTTAATTAAATGGGTTCTGATGGGTGATGACTTTGTCTTGGTCGCTACGAGGGAGCTAGGGAGTGGTTTACCACTTTGCAGGTCCAAGGGGCTACGATGGCTTGCTAAAAACTTGCAATAATACAAATCATAGAGATAATCGTCCAATCTGCCAATTAATCCTAACAACCTGCATGAGAAAGAAGCCAAGCATATATTGGTCAAAGGGTAAGAACACATGAAAGCAAGAAAACAACTGTGGATGAACAAATTAACTTTATTAACTATCAATCGAAAATTACAGCAGGAGATCTTTGAGATTTCAGCCCACATAATGAGCCTGTTAAAATTTATACCTTGGAAGTTTTTCCCTTAAGTGATTTTGCCTAAGTCACTAGGAAAGCGGGGGAGTAAGTGACCCTTGCATTAAATGACTTGTGATAAGCATTTAATTACGCTAGTGATTAAAGTGACTTTTTGATAAATTTAAGCGAGCTGAGTGAAATTACTTTTTGTGAGAATTAAAAGTGCATTAATTCTAATCCACATATCTAATTCGTTTTGGGCCCTTGGATTAGATGACTCTTTAATCACCCTTAGCATCCAAACAAAAAGGCGAGGGAAGGCATTTCATTCTTCCACTTGAATGAGCTTTTGGAGAGAGCATTGGATTCTTGAGATGAGAAGGAGAACACAATTGAGAGGAGATTACCAACATGAATTCCAAGGAGATAATTGCAATTGAGTTTTTGTACGATTCCCACCACACCCAGAACAAAAATCGAGGCAGGGAATTTGCATTTAAAGCGTCGTACAACAACAGTATTGCACAGTTTGTACAATACGGTTTTCTTTTTGAAGGTGGCACAAAAATCGAGGAAATAGTTTGCTGTGGAGGCACAAATTTCCATACTTATTTGTGGCACGGATTTCGAGGTGATGACTGTACACCAGAGTTCATGAGATGATAATACAACAACAGGCACAAAATTGAGGAAGAAGCTTGTTGGTTTGTACAACTTGTTAATTTCTCTTTGGCACGAAATTCGAGGCACTAGGTTGAGCTAAGTTGGACTGAGTTTTTGTCATTACTGTTGTAACTTTGAATTTGACTGAAATAAAGTTCCTCTCTCTCTAACAGGTTTTCCCATTCTGGGTTTTGCCTGGGCATTTGTCGAAAAATACTTGTGTTTGAAATTTCATGGTATGCAAGTCTATTTAATTTTTTAACTGTAAAAATGATGTTCTTATTGTGGTTTAAATCGTGAAATTTTTATGTGAAATATACAACACTTATTTAATTGGGTTGGGCATTAAATTCTGACTTGAAATCGGGCTAGGTTTTTTTCACCAAAAGCTTTCATGGTATCAGAGCTTGGGGGCAGATTGTTGCATTGAAAATTTTAGAGTGTCAGTGAGCTTCTTTTGTAAGTGGGTACCATCTTGTTGGATTTTGAATTTGCATTGAAATGGCCATCGGACTTAGGTTGGAGGATAGGTTTGATGGGGAAGGGAATTTTGTTTCGTGGAAGGCTATGATAATGCTTGTATTGGAGGAAAATGAATTGTGGAGTGAAGTGGTACATAACACACAGGCTAGCCCTATTCAAGCTCTTGCTTCTGCCAATGCACAAGCATTATTAGTCTTCA
This sequence comes from Pseudotsuga menziesii, assembly GCA_001517045.1. NCBI lineage: Eukaryota > Viridiplantae > Streptophyta > Pinopsida > Pinales > Pinaceae > Pseudotsuga > Pseudotsuga menziesii. The sequence continues at coordinate 465,015 of LPNX011077246.1, read as the reverse complement.
ACAGAAAGGACATCAAGGCTAGAAGGATAATTCTTGATGCAGTTAAAGGCCATGTAATTCCTCACATCTCAAGTAAAGACCGTGCATATCAGATGTGGGATGCTTTGACCAACTTGTACTAGAGTTCCAATGAAAATCAAAAAATGGTGTTGAGGGAAAAAGTGATGAGCATTAAGACGACCAAAGCAAAGGGAGCGACTTCCTACCTTACTAGGATATCTTAGGTGAGAGATGAGCTTTGAGCCACCTGGGGAGCTCTGAGCTCGTCTCTCACCTGAGATATCCTAGTAAGGTAGGAAGTCGCTCCCTTTGCTTTGGTCGTCTTAATGCTCATCACTTTATCCCTCAACACCATTTTTTGATTTTCATTGGAACTCTGGTACAAGTTGGTCAAAGCATCCCACATCTGATATGCACGGTCTTTACTTGAGATGTGAGGAATTACATGTTCTTTAACTGCATCAAGAATTATCCTTCTAGCCTTGATGTCCTTTATGCTGGGGAGCTCTGAGCTCGTCTCTCACCTGAGATATCCTAGTAAGGTAGGAAGTCGCTCCCTTTGCTTTGGTCGTCTTAATACTCATCACTTTATCCCTCAACACCATTTTTTGATTTTCATTGGAACTCTGGTACAAGTTGGTCAAAGCATCACACATCTGATATGCACGGTCTTTACTTGAGATGTGAGGAATTACATGTTCTTTAACTGCATCAAGAATTATCCTTCTAGCCTTGATGTCCTTTATGTTGAAGACTAATAATGCTTGTGCATTGGCAGAAGCAAGAACTTGAATAGGACTAGCCTGTGAGCTCTGAGCTCGTCTCTCACCTGAGATATCCTAGTAAGGTAGGAAGTCACTACCTTTGCTTTGGTCATCTTAATACTCTTCAATTTTCCCCTCAACACCATTTTTTGATTTTCATTGGAACTTTGGTACAAGTTGGTCAAAGCATCCCACATCTGATATGCACGGTCTTTACCTGAGATGTGAGGAATTACATGGTCTTTAACTACATCAAGAATTATCCTTCTAGCCTTGAATGGTCTTTAATTGCATGAGCTCAATTGAAATAAGTGTTGTATATTTCACATAAAAATTTTAGGATTTAAACCACAGTAAGAACATCATTTTTACAGGCAGAAAATTAAATAGACTTGCATACCATGAAATTTCAAACACAAGTATTTTTCGACAAATGCCTAGGCAAAACCCAGAATGGGAAAACCTGTTAGAGAAAGAGGAATTTTATTTCAGTCAAATTCAAAGTTACTGGGCGGTTTGAACCAAGACAAAAACTAGACTAGAGACCAATTCGATAACGTATCGGTCGACCCGAGGCTTGAACCAGTCAGTTCGTTACTGAACCAGTCCTAATCGATTGGGCCCCGTAACTAACTGGTCGATCAATGTTGAAACACCTTTGTGGGATCCAAAAGCAATTAAAAATTGTTTTTTTATAAAATAAATAAACTAACCTAATACCTAACCCTAAAATGCACGCTAAAGCTATAAAAAAGACCTCCCTCCCTCCCATTTCACTCATACCATTGAATTAACTATGTCGTCGACTTTTTGTCTCTTTTGCAGCCGCTAGCTTGGAGTTTGGAGTCAACTTTGGATTGTGCCAAGACTTGTGGTGTTGGAAACTTGGATTGTAGTTTACTGTTGGAGTTTGATGGGAGTTACTCGTTAGAGTTGGATGATTGAGATTGTTGGAGTTGGACCGTGGACGCTTGAGCCTGTTGGAGTTGGATCGTGGAGTGTGGACGCTTGAGCCTGTTGCAACTTGCAGCTAGTTGCTAACTTTCTACGCGAGCCTTGAGTAGGAACTTGGACGTTGAGTTGCTTGAATTAAAATTATTAATTTTGTGTAGCAGTTAGCTGTCTGTAAGCTTGTAGGAGGTCATGAGCCTATTGAAGGCTGAATTGTTGGAATTGGGCAAGCTGTTCAAGCCTCAAATTTCCTTCAAGGACCAAGGTATGCTCATGCTAAATTAAAATGAAATCTATTTTTTTAAATATTTCTCAAAAAATCTTGAAATGCTAAATTGCAAACGATCTTTTTTGTTGCATTTACATTTTAATTTTTCAATTTGTATTGTGTATTTTCAATTTTTTCCCATTTTACACCTCCAAGAGCCAAAGACGTTGCATGGGCCCATGTTGAGACTGTTGATGGTGAAGTCTTTTGCTAATATTGCAACAAACATGTACGTGGGGGGGGATTCATAGTGTGAAAGCAATACTTGGCTGGAATGAGAGGCCAAGTTCTCCCATGTGAGGCACCAAATGAAGTAATTAGAGGGATTAGAAGTGATTTGCTAAATCAGTTTAAAAAATTTGAAGAAGATAAGGCTAGGAAGAAAGAGATAGAAGTTGAGATAGGGAGGAAGAGAGAACTTGCCAATGCCACTATGAGGAGATCCAAATTAAATGAGTTTGAAGGCTCTTCCTTTGCCCCTTCTTCTTTTGGTAAAGACCCCTTCCATTATGTTATTCCATCTCGTCCAAACATTGGTGAAATTCAACCTAAAAAGAAGAAGACCCTTCAACATTATTTTTCTACACCTTCCCCCTCCTTTGCAAATGCCAAGGACTTTCAATCTCAAGTTCAACCCACCCAAATTCAATCCACGTTAGATAAGCATTGGAAAAAGCAATGCAAAGAAGTTGCTTATACATTGCTAGATGGTGGTACGGTTTAGATATCCCCTTTAATGCTGCTTGGAATTTGTAGGGTGAAGCAATACTTGGCTGGAACAAGAGGCCAAGCTCTCCCATGTGAGGCACCAAATGAAGTCATTAGAGGGATTAGAAGTGATTTGTTAAATCAATTTAAAAAATTTGAAGAAGATAAGGCTAGGCAGAAAGAGAGAGAAGTTGAGATAGGGAGGAAGAGAGGACTTGCCAATGCCACTATGAGGAGATCCAGATTAAATGAGTTTGAAGGCTCTTCCTCTACCCCTTATTCTTTTGGTAAGACCCCTTCCATTATGTTATTCCATCTCGTCCAAACATTGGTGAAATTCAACCTAAAAAGAAGAATACCCTTCCAACATTATTTTTCTACACCTTCCCCCTCCTTTACAAGTGCCAATGACTTTCAATCTCAAGTTCAGCTGACCCAAATTCAATCCACCTTAGATAAGCATTGGAAAAAGCAATGCAAAGAAGTTGCTTATGAGTACATTGCTAGATGGTGGTACAATTCAGATATCCCTTTTAATGTTGCCTGCTCACTTTATCATCAACTCAGTTGGGATTCCATTTTTGTTGCGGGTAAGGGCTTCAAAGGCCCTAGTATGCATGACTTGAGGGGATTACTTTTGAAGGAGGTTATGTCCATAAATGAATTGTTGCAGGGTTTTAGGGAGTCATGGGCCATTACAGTATGTACCATCATGTTAGATGGATGTATTGATACAATGAACCATACAATAATCAATTTCCTTGCCTCTTGCCCTCAAGGAACCATGTTTATGAAATTAGTTGATGCATTTGACAGGGTGAAAGATGCAATCTTGCTATTTCAGCTGTTGGATGAAGTTGTTATGGAGGCAGGGGTAACAAATGTTGTTCAAATCATCACAGGTAATGCCTCTAACTATGTCCTTGTTGGTAAGATGTTAGAGAGCAAACCCAAAACCATATTTTGGACCCCATGTGCTGCACACTGCATAGATCTCATGCTTGAGGATATATGCAAACAAGATTAGGTCAAGGATGTTATAGAGCATGCTAAAAGCATTACAAAATATATCTACAACCATTCATGGGTCTTGAATCTGATGAGGAAAAACACTGGGAACAAACAACTTGTTAGGCCTGCCATCACGAGATTTGCACATCACTTCTTGACACTGCAATCTCTCATTTCTCAAGAGGAGAACTTGCAAAAGATGTTTTCATGTGATGAATGGATTTCATCTAAGTGGGCTCGTAGGGAAGATGCAAAAGAAACTAAAAAGAAGTTAATGATAGTGCATTTTGGAAAAAAGCAGCAGAGGTGAAAATTGCTGAGCTCCTTGTGAAGTTGTTGTTGATGGTGGACGGGGAAAGATTGGCCATGGGTTACATTTATGAGGCTATCGATCAGCCAAAGGAGAAAATAAAGGCAACATTCAAAGATAGTGTGGCCAAGTATGGCCCCATTTGAGAGATTATTGACAATAGATGGAACAATCAACTCCATCGATGTCACGTCCCCTCCCCTCATCTCGCTGATGGAGAGGACGCGACTACACTGTTGTTGTCTATCAAACGGGCAATCTAGCCCCATGAACATAATAATGAAATGCATTGAAATAACATGTACATATGCATAATACATGAAGTATACAACGGGAGCAAATCATTCATTCAAACATTAAACATGTTCATAATATTTTCTGAAACAAATACATTGCAGGATTTAAAACTAAAAATACAAGAGAGCACTTATCTTGTAATGAGCTGTCTTGCAACTAGCTATGTCACTGCAACGTTCCACCCAACCATAGGCCAGTGTGCTCATCAATCTCTCAGCACCACTGCCACAACCGAGCTGGGCATGATTTCCACAAGGAACTAGGGATCAATAGGCTCACACATAGCCAAAACGTATCAAAACTTAGCCAAGCCAAACACAGTTGGGTTTATCAGGCTGCTAAGGCAATGGAAAGGATGAATTGCTAAGCTAGTGAACTCAACCACAGAGCTATGGACACCTACACAAGATCTGGCTTGGCCTCCACAATACCTACACACCCAACAAAAGGAAGTATTCCTTTCATTGCTACACAGTCCCTCAGGCCATACATTCCCTTCCAGTGCTCTTTAGGGTGTGCATAGAAAGATAGCTATCCCCTCTTGATCTGTTTGGAGGTTCCTTTCTTCACTAGGTTTATCAAGCCAATTTTGGCCTCTTCCACTCCTAAGTCTTTCAAACCAAAACAAGGATGCACATACCAACTAAATAAAAATGCTGGGTAAGAAGAAAAACGTGTTGGGGTCCAAAAACGAAAATGGTAGAAGGGAAAACAACCCTTTGATAGCAAATTCGATTTCAGAAACGTCTATGGGCTTCACAGGGGCAAAAACGACCTCCCTAAACCCACAAATCGGGAAATCTCCCTCCCCATCCACTGAGCAATACAAAAAATAGATTTTTGGGTATGGAAAAATGAGGAAAACACAGGAAAAACGTGAGGGAAACGCACAACAAGCTCAAGCTGCGTGAGGACAAGAAAAACGACCTCTGAAAACCCCCAAATCGTGAATCTCTGTTGCACATTCACTCAACAATACCAAAACGAATTCCTAGCATGGAGAAATAGAGGAAATTGCAGAAGAGTGGGATGAGAATGCCCCAACTATCTCTAGCTGCGTGAGGAAGCAAAACGCATGGGTGAATAATGGCTTGGGCCGCAATTTCTTGGTGATAACTTGCCCCATAAGTCAACATTCGATTTCCCAAACATGGGTGGCTTCCCCAATACGAATTTGACTGCCATACTCTTCCATCCCCAAGGCATTAACTAACTCAACCAACTTCTTGAAGAAATAAATGATTGGGTGAATAAGACAAAAAGGTAGTTGATAGCTTTATGGGCTCTCCCATTGACACTTGGCTCAATGCCAATGGCTCAAAGGTTTGAATATTTTCCCTCCCTATTCCTTGTGAAATCATACCCCCATCTCTTTGTTGCATTGACATAGCTAGTTGTAGGTATTTTTTTAATTGCATATTTACATGATGTCACAATTTTATAATGTGCATGGCTAGCACAAAAACCATATGCATCGATTGTTAATGCCGATACATAAAACACTAAATCCATGGTGGGGCCTTGGCCTTGAGCTCCTCACCATGATTTAATAACGATATTTACATCATATACAAATTTAATGCAATGGGGTCAAAATCGGGATATTACAATCGGCCTATACATGCAACTCGATATTTCTTGAACCCAAGGTATCATTACAGAGTTCAGTTAGAAGATGATTTAATAGGGGAGGTCAAAGATGGTTTGTATGAGTGCCTAAAGCTCATGGTCCCTGATGAGAGTGAGCAGATGGAGATACATGGACAATTCAACTCTTTCAATCGAGCCACAGGCAGCTTTGGAAAAATCCTAGCAAAGAAGGGAAGAGATGAGGACCAACTAGGTAAACAATTTCAAATTTCCAAGATCAAAAGTTTGATTAAGTTCAAGTTCAATTGTTTTAGTTTAAGCTTTAATTGTAAATCTTTAAGTTCAATTGTTTAAGCTTTAGCCTTTAAATTGTTTAAGTTCAATTTGCAATCTAATTTGTTGAACTAACTTTGTCTTTGCAGCAAGCTAGTGGGAATCATTTGGTAGCCAATGTGCTCGATTGCAAAAGTTTGCAATTCGAATCCTTAGTCAACCTTGCAGTGCATCTGGGTGTGAGCGCAATTGGTCTGTCTTTGAGTTGATTCACACGAAGAAGAGAAACTGTTTGGAACAAAAACGGTTAAATGATCTCGTGGTTGTGGAGTACAACCTTTGGCTAAGGCGCAACCAGTTGCTAAACAAAAGACTTGATACAGATCCCATTTTGTTGGAGGATATTGATCCAAGCTCAGAATGGTAGTGGAGAGTCAACCGACTTATTTTGAATCTGATTGTGATATTGAAGTTGCAGATGAGTTGAAGTGGGATGTTTTGGATGTAGATCCACTAGTACCAAGGGATACGGGTGCAGATCCAGACATTGCAAGCAATGGTAGTACTAGTGGCATTAGATGACTTAGCCGTGCAACCCATGCTTCTACTAGGGTCGTAGATGTCCCTGAGGGGTTCGACTCGGAGGAGTCTGAGCCAAATGTTGATGTTGAGTATCCCATTTCCAGCAGTGGTTGTAATACCTCGGTTTTGATCTCGTTTGCATTAAATGTATATGATGTATATATTGTAATTAATCATGGTGTGGAGCTAAAGGCAAAAGCCCCACCATCGATTTAACGTTTTATGTTTCGGCAATTAAAAATTGTTGTCGATGGTATTTTGTGTTAGCCGACACATTATAATTTTGGACATCGTGTAAATATGCAATTTAATTAAAAACCCACAACTAACTATGTCAATGCAACAAATAATGAGATGGGGGCATGATTTCCTAAGGATAATGGGGGAAATATTCAAACCTTTGGTCCAATGGGGAAAAGCCAAATGTCAAAGGGAGAACCCACCAAACTGTCAACTACCCATTTTGTCTCTTATGCCCAATCATTTAATTCTACCAGAAATTGGTTGAGTTAGTTATTGCATGGGTTGGGCAAGGTATGGCAGTCCAAATTCGAATTTGGGGAAACACCCATTTTTGGGTAAACGATTTTTGACTTATGGGGCAAGTTATTGCCCAAAAATGTTGCCCATTTCTTCATGCATCCACGTTTTTGTCTTCCCCACGTTTTTGGAGCTCTTGGGGACTCATTCACGTTTTTGTAGTTTCCTGTGTTTTTTCCCCATGGTTGGGAAGTTGTTTTGCTAACAGTCAGTGGCTGGGATCTTTGCTGGGCATTTTTGTGGTTGTTTTCCTCATTACCCGGTTGGGAAAAATGTTTTTGGGTTGCACAACGAGCGGGAGAAGAGACCCACGATTTTTTGGTGTTGTTGAGTTTGTTTTGGCCACGTTAAGGCCATAAACGACTCTTGAAATCAAATTGCACAGGCTGAGCTGTTTTACTCAATTGCCATTCTCGATTTTGGCCTCTGTGATGTTTTTCTTCAATCCCAAAACTGCAATTGCTTTGTGTACATCTTTGTTCGGTCTCTGAACCAGTTTGGGAGTGGAAATGGGGTCTGAACTAGCTTGATAAAACTAGTGTGAGAAGGAACCTCATAGACAGATCTAGGGGGTTGGTTTTCTTCTTTGCACACCCTGAATAGCACTGGAAGGGAATGCATAGCATGAGGGACTGTGTAGCATAAAAGGGGATGCTCCTTGTGTTGAGTGTGTAGATGTTTTAGAAGCTAGGCTAGATCTGGTGCAGGTGTCCATAGCTCTGTGGTTGAGCTCACTAGCTTAGCAGTCAGCCTTTCCAGCTTCTTTGCAGCCTGATAAACCCAACTGCGTTGGCCTGGCTAAGTTTTGTTATATCCTTGGTTATGTGTGAGTCTGCTTGTGTTCCCTTATTCCTTGTGGGAATCATGCCTAGCTCGGAGGGTGGCAGCGCTGCTGAGAGATTGATGAGCACACTGGCCTATGGTTGGGTGGAACGTTGCAGTGACGTAGCTGGTTGCGGGACAAGCTTCTCTTAAGATAAGTATCTCTTGTCTATTTTATGTCTGCAACTGTATGTGCTTATTGATTAATATGAACATGTTAAATGCTGTGAATGAATGTATTTTGCTTCCGCTGTATATTAATGATTTATGCGTCTGTGCATGCTTTTACTTCAATGCATTTCATATTATGTTTATGGGTCTAGTTTGCCCGGATCGATAGCATCATGGTCGCGTTCCCTCGCTGGTATACGAGAGGGGATGTGATAGTGGTGTTGAGTTTGATGATTGATTAGTCATGAGTTCCGGTCATGACTCATCATTGATCATGTTTTTTGGTTTGTAGAGGCTATTTTGATGATAAAGACTCATTGATATTGTATTTTGTTTCCAACTCTGAGATATGTGCTATGAGACTTTGCTATGTACTACAATACTATCATATATGTAGTGCACTTGGTGCCATTTTGTGACCCATACATGGTAAATGGTATATATATATATGAGTAGACTTTGCTTATTATGTCTCTTATCATCTAATGGCTTGAAAGCATATCTTGGACTATTAAATATAATTTTTGTCATTAAAATTGTAAATTTTTTTGTATTATTTAATATCCCAGTTCATTGAAATCAAATCGCTCTGGTTCATTACCGGTCCCGGTTTATTACCGGTTCTGGTTTTTGTTTGAGTTGACCTTCAATTGGTTCGATTCCCGGTTTCGAGTTTTAAAACCTTGTTCGATCATGAAGAACGATTTATGGGAGATAGTACCGAGGCCAGAGGGGAAGTAAGTGGTGACTTCCAAGTGGATTTACAAGGAGAAGCACGTTGCAGATGGCAGTGTGGAGAAGTTCAAGGCTCGGTATGTGGCATAGGGTTTTTCATAGGTTGAGGGAGTTGATTATGATGAGACCTTTGCACTGGTTGGTATTCCTAAATTAGAGCAGTGATTTCCATAGTAGTAGAGATGGGTTGGAAGATCTACTAGATGGATGTGAAAGCCACATTTCTTAATGGACATTTACTAGAGGAGGTGTATTTGGAGCAACCTCAGGGCTTTGAGATCCATGGGAGGTATTCTCATGTGTGCAGGTTGAAAAAGGCTTTGTATGGGATGAAGCAAGCTCCTCGAGCTCGGTATTCCAGGATTGATGCTTACTTGTTGTCTATGGGATTCCAAAATAGTGAGGTTGATCCCAACCTTTACTACATTATGGTTGGTGGAGATCCACCCATTCTTCTGCTGTACGTTGATGACTTGTTTATCACAGGTGAGGAGTGCCTCAATGCAACTTGCAAGAGGGATCTTGCTTTAGAGTAAGAGATGGAAAATATTGGGCTGATGCATTACTGTTTGGGGATGGAGGTTTGGCAGGAGCCTGGTCATATTTTCCTGAGATAAGGAAAGTATGCAGTTGATGTATTGAGGAGATTTCTGATGGAGACCTGCAGGTCGATGGCCACACAGATGATCACCAACTGGAGAAAGCTTCATGCTTTTGAGGGAGAGTTGATAGATCCTACTTTATATCGTCAGCTCATTGGTTCCCTAATGTATCTGGTCTACACCAGGCCAAACTTGTGTTTTGCGGTAACACTCTCAATCAATTCACGGTGGAGCCTAGGAGAGTGCACTAGGAAGTTGCAAAACATGTGTTAGATACCTTGCAGGGAGAGTGGATTATGGTCTGGACTACAGGAGATTAGGTAGAGTTTGTTTTGGCACATCTTATATCTTATCATTTTACATTATATTTCATTCATGGAATATTTATATTATCTACTTTGGTCTTCTCATAAGCAACAAATCTTTTCTATTACATTGGTATTAGAGCCATCCCTTCCTCGGGCTTCTGCTAATCTCTGGCTTGTAGCCAAACTCTTAAGGTTTCCTTGAATCTGAATCTTTGATCTAACACAAGCTTTTATCCATCTTCGTCGCAACTTGCAACCTCGCTCCTCTTCATAGTCACGTTACCCCCCCTCCAGTTATTAACCCCACTGCCAGCGCCTTCCACGAGCTCCATCACCACAATAGCTCCAACCCCATCGCCCTTCATTCTCCATAGCCACGCACCCTTCCCCGCCTTTTCACCATTAAAGCTTAAAACCCAAATTCTAATCATTCATTTATTTGTAATAATTTATTATTATTATTATTATAATACATACACTATCAAGCTCTAATAATAATTATTATTATAGTTATTATTTTGGAAATAATAATCCTTTTGTAAATTTAAAAAAAAGGTCAAAGAAGTAGTAAAAAAAGAAAGAAAGACCAAGTCAAAGAAAATACTAAAAGAGCGAAAATCAAATCTTGGAAGATATTAAAGAAGTCATTGAAGCCAATTACGGATTTATTGAAGAAATTATGGGTTCAATATATAAATCCAAAATTTGGGTTAAGTGTCCTTATTGCGAAATGGAATTCCAATAACTGACATTTTCTAAGAATTGCAATCGCTCTTGTCCAGTATGTGGTAAATATATTATTGTGAAGGACGATCAAGGTAACTCACAATTGCTATCACAGGGATTGGAAAGAGAATTAGGATACTACAAGGAAAGCAATAAAAATCTACAATTTGAGATAAGTAAACGAAGCATTCTTGATCATTTGACAGAACAAGAGAATCATCGCTTAAAAGATCAAAATCAAAAGCTAGAAAAAGCGAATGAAGATATCGAGAAAATGTTATCAACTTAGAATGAAGAAATATCTCGATTAAAAAATCACAATCAAGATCTTGAAGTCAAAATCAAAATGTCAAATAATAACGAAGAATCATCGTATAGGAGTGATAACAATTTAGAAGAAGATATAAAGCGTTTAAACAAGCTCATCTTGGACAAAGATGATGAATTGGCGCAAATCCAGAGAAAGCTAAAAAGTCAAGAATCAAAGATATGTCGACATCAGCAACAGAAGGAAGAACTCTAGCAAAAATATGATGTCACTAAAAAGAAGCACAAGTTAGAAATTGCGAAAATCAATGGCGAATCAGCAAGCAATACCGAAGAACTATTTCGACTAAGAATTCATATCAAGACATTACTTACTAAAATCAAGAAACTAAAAAATAGTCGGAAGATGAAACCTTCCAATGAAGACCTCGAAGGAAGAATACTAAAACAACAAGAGGAAAACCAACTTCTGAGAAATCTTAATCAAGAACTAGAGGAACAAATCAAGAAGTTAAAAGAGGACAAACAATTGCAAGATGAAAGGTTCAGAATAATAATAATTTATTAGAGAACAAATTAGTTCAAATCCAGAAGGAAGCATCTAGACTCTCCGGAAAACAAACCCAAGTTGAGGAAGAAGAAACAAATACAAATTTCGTCCTCGTCAGAATTCAAGAGGAAGTCAATTCAACAGAAAAACAAACAACAAAAACTCCTTATCGACACCTAAATTACAAAAATCATTTTGACCAATTATAGGGTCAAAATGAGCATAAGCAGAGGAGACATGATTTCAGAAGAGAAAGAACACAAAATGAACAAGCAAATTAGAAATCGTGAAATTCCATCCAACAAAGCAGTCAACAAACAACTCTACTAAAGATAGATCTCGGATGGACGACTTCACAGTCGATGCGACAATTTTTCTTGGGAATTCGTAACTCATATTGTTTTGTTTCGTCAAGTGTCGCAGTTATTAACACGGAGATCTAGATTATTTCATTACAAACAAGACATCAAACAAAGCCTCGTCTTCTCTAAGCTTTAAGGACAAAGATTCTCTTAAGGGGAAGGCAATGCTATATAAAAAATATATAACACAATAAGACATATAACTATATTTAAACTTTAAGTATCAATATTAATTATTAATATTAATAATTAATAACTAATAAATATAAATGATTAATTAATTAATTAGAAAAAAAGTAAAGAGATGTGCCCTTTCATTTGAAAAGGCACTATAAGGCTTATATCAAGCCCTACCAATGTAATTGAAAAACAACACATCATATATCTTTTATCATTTTACATTATATTTCATTCATGGAATATTTATATTATTTACATTGGGTCTTCTCGTAAGAAACAAATTTTTTCTTTTACACATTTAGTGCTATGAGAATCTAGTGTTCCATGGCAAGTCCAAACACATAGAGATCAAATAACATTTCCTTTGAGATTATGTTTAGAGAGGAGCTGTTGAGTTACGGTACATATCTATTGATGAGTAGGTCGTCGACATTCTCACAAAATCCTTGGGGCGGGGGCAAGTTTGTCTTCTTTAGGGATAAGTTGGGAGTCGTGAAGAACAATTTCCTCGGTAAGAGGGAGTGTTAAAATTTATACCTTGGAAGTTGTTCCCTTAAGTGATTTTCCCCAAGTCACTAGGAAAGGGGGAAATAAGTGACCCTTGCATTAAATGAATTGTGATAAGCATTTAATTACACATTACTGATTAAAGTGACTTTTTGATAAATTGAAGTGAGGTGAGTGAAATTAATTTTTATGAGAATTAAAAAGTGCATTAATTCTTATCCACACATCAAATTCATTTTGGGCCCTTGGATTAGATGACTCTTCACTCACCCCTAGCATCCAAACAAAAAGGCAAGGAATGACATTTCATTCTTCCACTTCAATGAGCTTTTGGAGAGAGCATCGAATTCTTGAGATGAGAAGGAGAATGTAACCTGAGAGGAGATTACCAACACGAATTCCAAGGATGTAATTGCAGTTGAGTTTTTGCACGAATCCCAATGCACCTAGCACATAAATTGAGGCAGGGAAATTGCATTAAATGCATCGTACAACGACAATATTGTACAGTCGGTACAATACGATTTTTAGTTTTGAAGGTGGCACAACAATTGAGGAAATAGTTTGTTGTGGAGGCATGAATTTCCAGACTTATCTGTTGCATGAATTTTGAGGTGGTGACCATACAACAAAGTTTAGGAGGTGACCATACAACAAGCTCAAAAATTGAGGAAGAAGTTTGCTGGTACATATACCTTGTTAATTTATCTTTGGCACGATATTTGAGGCACTAGGTTGAGATACGTTGGACTGAGTATTTGTCACTATTGCTGTAACTTTGAATTTGAATGAAATAAAATTCCTCTTTCTCTCTCTAAAGTAAAGCTTACAGGAATGAAGAGGTCGTCAAGAGCTTTCCGACAGCGCTTGTTTCGTGGAAAAAGACCTCCGGATGCAGAAGTTGTGTTTGAAGTTTTGACAATTTTGGTTAATGTGGCAAAAAAAGGTATAAAGGTTGGTTTATTAAAATTTTTGTGGAGTCTATGGGGTTTGAACCTAAGAGCTCCAAGTTTGCCCAAGCCTTTAACAAGCCCACCTAGCCAGCACGCCACACACTAGATCTTAATATGTATGTGGCAAAAGTTTTATTTAACTTGGCAGAAAGGTTTAATATTATAAAATCGGGAGGGGTCAAAGGCATAGCTCTTTACCCCATGCCAACACCGAGGCTCCCATTAAAACTATATTATATACTTTTAAGTTTTAACCATATGTTAAACAACGGTGGAACGAACCTTTATCATAACAAACCATATCAATAAACCTTATCAACGCCTCATGTATTAAACCATATCATAAGCCACATTGCAAATGTTAACCATATGATACAACCATATCTGAATACAATCCTATTTGCCATCAATGCCGAACAATATCCATATTATAACCATATGTTAAAATCTTTGCATAATGCGTTATCAAACGCACCAACAATTAACAAAGTTTGGGGAGAGGCCTGTGGGTTTGACCTCGGGACCTTTGCCCCATAAGCTATTGTATTAACCATTGGGCTACACCCAATTCATTGATTATGCCACAGGATAATATGGTTAAGCGTTTGTGTGGAGGCTTGAGTTTTGAAACGCGTGCGTAGCCCATGGCCTGTGACCCAAAAATCTTATTTAAACCATGGAGCCAAACCACGGTGGGAGAAGAAGTTCGGGTTTTTGTAGCACCCGCAGGTTGCACATGAATTGAGATAGGTACAAGCACAGATCTTGATGCGCATAAATCTTGAGGCAGAATCTATACAATTTGTACTATTTTGTCTTAATTGTAGGTAGATTGTCTTGTTTTGCATGCCCAAGGAGGTCTTAGGTACATATAGGCAAGTTTATACTCATTTTTCTCGATTCTTCGAGAGGAACGTTGTGGTGCAGTCTCTTTCCGAGTTTGAGTGACAGAATTCAGAGGTGTTCATGAAACTCATATTTTTTAAGCTTTTGAAGACTAATAAGATCCACCTTCCCATTGGAAGTGGCCTGGAGACGTAGCCCAGGAGCGGTGAACTTTGTTATCAGCTGTTATCTTCATTTTATGGTTTGCATATATTTTTTATTTGCTTATGTGATTGATTTAAGCATTAAAATTTTATCTTTTATGCTTGTTTATGAGTAAATAAGATATAAATTTCACATGCAAATTAATGGTTAAAAAGATCCTGAAGGTTTTCAGATCAAGTTTGGTATTAGAGCAGCTTAACCATTGCATTGTGAGTTTATGTTAACAAGATCCAGGCTAAAGTGAGGTGAAGGTGTACTTGAAGCTTTTAATCCAGAAATTTGACATGCACATCAAAGAGATAAAATGGTAGATGGAGACTACCGAGGAGAAGATGAGAAGGCCTTTCGCAAGGCTTTCTATTAGATGGCAGACATACTAGAAAAGTTGTTTGCAGATTATCAAGAGAGATTGGAAAAGAATAAAACAAAGGAGAAAGCAAAGGATAATGTTTGGGGAAAAGGAAAAGGCTCTTCTGAACCTTCTTCTCCATCTTCTTCTTCTGAAAGCTCCAATGTTGCTTTTGCAACTCCAAAGAAACAACTTGAGAAGGCTAAGTCTGATTTACCTTACTTAAAACTTGATATTAAGTTTGAATTGCCCACGTATAATGGTGGACTTAATGCATAAAAACTAGATGATTGGATCAAGCAAATTGAAGTGTATTACAAGATTCATAAGCTTGTAGATGATTAAGCAAAGATCCAATTGACTACTTTCCGTCTTGGAGCCACCGCACTCATCTGGTGGGAAAGTAAGATGCAGGAAGACCTCCTTACAAAAGGTAAAATTATTTCTTCTTGGTATGAATTTACAGCTGCTTTAAAAAAACAATTTTATCCATTAGGCTACATACAACCAGACATGATGGATTGGCAAAATTTAAGGCAAGTTAAAGATCATAATGTACAAGAGTACACTCAAGAATTTAGAAAAAGAACTTTGATTTTGGGCATACCTCTTTATACTCTGGAAACTTTTCTCAAGTTTATTGGAGGATTACATAGTTATTTGCGTCATACAGTACTTATGTTTAACCCTTTAGAGTGTTCATGATGTTCCTTCAGTTGAATCCAGCCAGGTAAAAGAAGGCAAGGCAAGAGGGGAAAGGTAAGCATGCAACTACAATGAAGTAATGTGAAGAGAGGCTTACATGCTCGCATTGTCAAAAGCAAGGGCATGAAGAGGCAAAGTGTTGGGTTCTCCATCCATAACTGAAATCGAAGTGGTTTAAGAATTAGAAAGGGAAGCAAAAGGCCGGGATTATTGTTGAGGACCTTGGATCAGATTTCAAGGACGAAACAAAGATAACAATCGTAGGTGTGAAAGGTAAAGCTATTGTTGGCAATGATTCTAACATTGGTTCTTCATGTGCTTCAAAGACCATGTCAGTTCTAAGGCTAAAAAGAGGAATGCATTGTTTCATATAAAGGCGATTACGAAACAAATTAAGATCGACACACTCATAGATAGTAGATCCCATGCTAATCTCATTTTAGAAGAAGTAGTTAAGCAGTTGGGATTAACAACAAAACCACACAAGAAACCTTATCCATTAGGCTGGGTGTGTAAAGATAAAATATTACAAGCAGCAAAATAGTGTGATCTAAAGTTTGCAATTAGGTCTAAGTTTGTAGATGAGGTTGAATTTGATGTGGTCCCACTAGATATCTTTGGAATTGTGTTGGGTAGTCCGTATTTATAGGATCGAAAAACAATATTCTATAGAGAACATAATCAATATCACTTGTTTAAAGAAGGAATTGAGTACATAGTGCATTCACATACATAAAAAAACTGACAAATCATTAGGCACTACACAACATTAAAAAGGGTTGTTAATGCAAGTTAGAATTTGGCACTTATGTCCATGCAATGTAAGGAGAAAAAGAATCCTAAGCATGAAAAGGAAGTGACATTTCACTACAATGCACTTGTTATGGTTGATAGTGTTTCTATGGTCAAAAGTCACCATGATATGGGTACAATCTCTTTCAAATGTTAAATGTTGATATTCAACTTATTACCGATCAGCGGTATATGGTTTGTCCCTACAATATTGAATGAAGATTTAGTGGAAAAATGGATTAATGTACTTAACAATGTCAGTGTAGTGTTGATTGTTGTTATACTGAGTCAATTGTACATGTTCTAGGAAAGATGGACATGTGATGCAGGACAAGTGAGATGAGCATGTCCTCACTTGAACTATGAATGATTCAGGATTTTGGTGGTCCAAAAGCTTCTTAGTAGGAAGGTTTGATCCAGGAGGATCATCTCATAGTCTATCGAATTTAAAGTCTTCAAAATGTAAAGTAAAGCTTACAGGGATGAAGAGGTTGTCAAGAGCTTTTTGACAACGCTTGTTTCGTGGAAAAAGCCCTTTGGATGTAGAAGTTATTAGTGTTTGAAGTTTCGACAGTTTTGGTTAAAGTGGCAAAAAAGGTATAAAGGTTGGTTTATTAAAATTTTTGTGGAGTCTATGGGGTTTGAACCCAAGACCTCCAAGTTCACCCAAGTCTTTAACAAGCCCACTTAGCTAGCATGCCACACACTAGATCTTAAATGTATGTGGTGGAAGTTTTATTTAACTTTGCACAAAGGTTTAATATTATAAAATGGGGGGGGCCAAGGGCATAGCCCTCGACCCCATGCCAACACTGAGGCCCCTATTCAAACTATATTATATGCTTTTAACCATATGTTCAACGACGGTGGAGTCGACCTTTATCATAACAAACCATATCAATAAACCTTATCAACGTGCCATGTATTAAACCATATCATA
>LPNX011077246.1:393253-446976 GCA_001517045.1 Pseudotsuga menziesii | reverse complement strand
GCCTCAGACACATGTAGGCAAGTTTACACTCATTTTTCTCAATTTTTCGAGAGCAATGCTGTGGTACAGTCTGTTTTTGAGTTTGACTGACAGAATTTAGAGTTGTTCATGAAGCTTATATTTTGTAAGCTTTTGAAGACTACTAAGATCGACCTTCCCAATGGAAGTGGTTCGGAGACATAGCCCAAGAGGGGTGAACTCCGTTATCAGTGGTTATCTTCATTTTATGGTTTGTATATCTCTTTTATTTGCTTATGTGATTGATTTAAGCATAAAATTTTCATCTTTTAAACCTGTTTATGAGTAAATAACATATAGTTTTCACATACAAATTAATTGTTAAAAAAGTTCCTAAAGATTTTCAGATCATAAACCTTGTGTTTTTTTGTCTTACCTCTTTTGTTTGGGAAGCCCTCGGATAATGGTTAAAAACCAAATTACACAAAGTGTAGATAATGGCCAAGGGTCAGATCACTCTGATACTAACTTGGAATGGATATTTCAAAAGATATTTATTTATTTATTGAATAATGATTTTACAGAAAGAATTAGCGGCTTTAAATACAAATGAACAAACAATTAAATGATGTGTTCTTCTAATGTCGTCATTTAATTAATATTGATAACAAAATAATATTTTAATTATTTAATTTTACTAATTTACCCTAGTTCTATTATAAATTTTGGGAGCTCATCACAACTTTCTTAGATATTGGTTTACTTGTTGTTTCCTCTTCTCTCCTCATATTCTCTTCCCTGAGTATTCTCTTTGATGCCTTATTTGGTGACCCCTTGTTCTTCTCAATGTTATTGGAACTGGACCGGTCATCGAACTAGCGAAGCCCAAAATGTGAACTAGACCGGAAACCGGACTGAATCCGACAAAGAACCAGTTAAAAAACTGCCTGATTAAAAAATACATAAAATATTCATATTTTGTAAAAAACATATATATTCATGTGCATACAAATGAATCCAAACCATTAATACATAAATATGCAAAGTTTCTCATATATATAGCAAATATGGGTGCAAATATCCAAAATAGCACCTAGTGCAATACATCTCTGAGGTTTTGAACCAAAGTACATTAACAAAGAGGCTCCAAAGTACATCAGCAAAGTTTTATTTTCTGTTTTTTTTTTTAAATTTAGTTTTGTGAGTCCCCAGTTTAGACTGGCGGGTTTGGACCGGTTTCATACTCGGTTTGGAAAAAAATCTGGTTTTATGATTTTTTTTTGCTCACTGAAGCGGCCAACCTTGTAAACCGGTCAGACTGGCCGGTTTTGATAACACTGGTTCTTTTGTTGTAGTAGTGCTTTTGATTAACACTTTCCCATCAGATTCAATCTTGCAACCGATTTCACGTTGATTTTTCTCGACACCTGAAAGTGTTATTCCGAATAATTACACATCCTCACAAATACCAATATCTACAAGTCCTATTGAAGGGCCTTGTTGACAAGCTGCTGTTGTTTTTGTAAAATCAATTGATTGCTTAATGTGATTTGTGTTGTCGCATGAAACACACCTCACCATAGATAAGTCTCCCAACCATTTGGTGTGTTCCTGAGGGCAACTATGAGTTTAGAACCCAAATGTCACCTCGATTCCTAACTCCTTTGTTTAGACAGCAACTCCAAAAAGGTCAAGGAGGGTAGTACCTACTTATTAAGTTTCTTTATAGAGTTTAATTCGGAGCTGTAAATTATTAATGTTCCACTAGTTAGATGGAAAGCTACCGTGTTAGTGTGAAATAATATAGTGACAAGCAAATCCTTCTTTATACATGAACCAAATATAATTGCAAGAGAAAGATAATCAGTTACCACCAACTTGGTGGCTACTTAATCCAGGCTATGGAGTCACAAACTTATAAAAAGATACAATGAAATTGCCTGTATATTTAAATTACACTAAAACATTTATATACCTCAATAATCAAGTGATTGTATTTAACATATGCACAATACTTAAAGTAGATGGACCAATGTGCACTAAATGTGCTTGCAAGAGATTGAACCAAATAAAAGATGATTGTGAAAGTACACAAAATAGAAGGTTGTGGTGTTTTGCAAGCGGTCCTGTAAATTTTAATCGATTTTATGGTTTTTCTTTGGTTTAAGGGATTAATGTTTTTACAAGAAATGCTAAGCTAACAATGTGTTTACCTCTAACCCTTATCCCTCATTTGAGAGAAATTGTTGGATGCTCAACAAGAGAGCACAAGACTCCCTCCTAGCTTCACAAATTCACAAATTAGTCCCAAGAACAAGCAGGGTGCTCAACAAGAGGACACTAAGTGCCATGAGGCTCCCAATAGCCTCTACCCCTCTAGCTCATCAACAAGTCCTTATTTTCTCAATACTGTAATAAGTAGCTAAAGTGCTTATTAATCTAGCCAACTCGAATCTTCTCTCTTTCTTGTTACTAAGGGCTGGACCAATTGGCAAGGGGAGTGAATACAGGGTGAAGATTGGGGCAAGGTTGATTTTACTCTAATTGAAACAAAGAATTAACAACCACGAATAATACAAGCCAACACGATGTTGCAAGGGTGGCTTAGCCAACTTGCAAGGTGTGGGCAAAATAAAATTGAAATAAAATACATTGCAAGTCTGCACAATTTTGCAAGGATGGCAAAGTCAAATCACTTGCAAGGTGTGGGCACATAAAAAACTATAGAAAGAGAAACAAACGTAACTAACCCCAAGCCAATCAATAGTTGCCTAGGCACGGGTGGGCAAGCCCAACTTTCGTTGCTATCACTGGATGACAAACAAGGAAATTTAGATTTAACTTGACATGCAATAGAAAAATCAAGCCCAAGAGACTCTCTTGGACTTGTTATAACGACTGATAATTCTGCATAAAAGAAAGATGGCAAAGTGGTGGGAAAATACTATTTTCACCCTTCCTTGGTGATGGCCTTGAAACCCTTTCTTTATGGCAGCCTTTGCACCCTTCCATGACTGAAATTTGGCAGCGTTTCTTCTTGTTTTATCACCAACATGCTAAAAATCAGCAAAAGAAAAACTATAGAAAATGCCCAAAATCACTTTGGGGATGTTAGAATGTTTGTGAAAAAAATATGTACAAAGTATCTACAAATTACCAAGTAAATAACTTTAATAAGATTAAGGGTATGGATGGCTAAATCAGTTCTAGAACATTCATGAAACCACAAAAAATATTCAGAAATTTATTTTAAGAGAAAAATTATGCCCTTTGCTCTTCCAAAACTTCAAAAATGGGGCATCCAACCGAGGAATCTCACTCTTCAAATCAAATAACCTGCAACCTATAAGATATTTGCTGCATAACTAAAGGGGAGTGAGATTTATATGATGAGTAAAGAAATCTTGAACTTCAACTGAGAAATCTATGAAATTCTTCACTACAAAAACAAAAATCACAAAATCAATGGTAAGAAATCACCCTAAACATTCCCAAAGCAAATAAATTTACTTCCTTGGCATCCCAAACTTGAGCAGCTACTTGAACATGGAAGCAAATCACCCAAGATCACACAGGACATTAGATTCCCCCAAAGGTTTTGATCTATGAAACCGGATTCATCCAAAAGGGCCCGCGTGTCCCATGTCTGCGTGTTAGACACGGACACGCTGACAAAACGTGTCTGACACGTCTTTGCAGCGTGTCCTGTTTTCGGACACGCGTGTCCGAGGACTGTCAGTGCGTGTCCGAAAAACAGGACGCTTTTTCCACTAAAAAAATGCCTAGAATTGCTTTAAATAAAAAATTTCACTTTATTTTTATCATTTGCAAGTGTGGAGAGGGTTGTAAAGTGTGTTTGGTGTGCAGGTGAAGAAGATTTGAAGGATTTAAATGTGTAATTACTAATGTTAAATGTGCATTGATTTTGATTTCTATTGAATATTTGTAAAAATTTGGATCTATATGTCTATATTTTTAATATATATATATATAACGTGTCCTACGTGTCCTGATTCCGGGTTCACCGTGCCCGTGTCGGACACTCGAATCCCCGTGTCCTTCGTGTCTCGTGTCCCCGTGTCAGGTGACTTAGGTTTTGATTAACAAAGCCAAATTATTGAAAATTACAAATGACCCAAAAATATGAGAGAATGAGAACGTGAGAAGAGAGCGAGAGAGAGAGCAAGAGGAGCCAAGATTGTGTAACCTAAATGAGGAGGGGAAGCCTCCTTAAATAGGAAATGAGTGAGGAGAGAGCCCAAGTGTATGCAAACCACTTGTCAAAATGAGAGAGAGGGAGCTCAAAGAGGGGAACCACTTCTCTTGGGGACGCCTCCTAGGCTGAGAAATCAAATAGAAATGGGGGGGAGCTGAAATAGGGGAAGCATTGATTTTGAGTACCCAGACCCCAATTTATGGGCATTAGGTGCCACATAACCCTCTTTACATTACAAATTTGTTATGCTGAGGGACACTTTTTAATCACCAAAAATTAAAAAATCCTAGGTAAAACCTAATGAAATTCCACACGACTCTGGATAGTGTGTAGCATGGTTACATAGAACATTTTCGGGCCTTCTTCACCCCGTGGACTCGATCATTAGAACACCTTTCACCACTTTGGAGGTATTTTTGAGTGAAAAACTTGGATAATTAAAATCACTTAAAAGGAGTTTTAATATCCAAGGGAATAACACTCGATGAAAGGGAATAACACTCGATGAAAGGACTTTCCTAATGAAAAAGTCCTAGGTAACTAAGATATACAAAAACTAGACATTCATGCTGACATATCATTACAAAATCCCCCATAGGGGTGCAGAAATTTCATGGGGAAAAGAGAAGAAGAAGAGCTGCTTGCTTGAAAAACAACTTTATTAGGTATTTCTTTCACATCTCCAAGGTACATGGTACATGGTTGCCCACCTAGTTGGTTAGGTGGTCAACAATTTGAAGAGGTGTTTCATTGTTATATAGTAGGGGTTGATGTGACCATTAACATAGCTGCTCCCATATTGTTGGGGTACTTAGATTGTGACTTCTCCTACTTTGGTTTTCTGAGGCCTTTGGTTATCTAACTGATGCTGGAATATTTGGTTTCCTTGTGAGTGCCTTTCTTCTCTTGGTTGTCTTCAGATCCTGTAGATCATCTTCCAGTAGCCTATCATCTGGAACAGCTGCTAGTGGTCTATGATCTGCAACATTTGCTTTTTCTGCTGCATTATGATGAATTTGAGTAAGATGGCTTGTGAAGTGTATTGTTATTGGAGCTTTGTTCATTTGGAAATTGGAGGTTGCCCCCCCCGAAGAGGCAAGTGAACATTGCTTTCATCAATAAAGTATTGCTATTTAGTATTGTGGTATTTTATTTTGTACAACTCTCTATTGTTGTAGTAATTTTGTCTTTTTCATTCTAAAATCCTGCTATATTTTGTTATTTCTGTTATGAATTTCTTTTTATGTTATTAAGGTACATATCAAACTTTGTGGAGTCCCTCATATTACCATGGGTCTAAGATATGCCTTCTTGAGGATCTAGTGACTCCATTGGTGTCAAGTTCAACTTTGGTAGCCGTAATCTCTTTCATCTTTTTATTCTTTTTATAAATAACATTGTGGGAAATCCGCATAATCTTTGGGGTTGAACTACAAATCCCGATATCATGCTTGGGGAGATTTTAGTCAAGTGCTACTTCAATTGATTATCATTAATCCCTCAGTCATTTGTTGGCTACATATTTTACTAGAAAATCTTTGTTGGTTTGTCCCTTCTTCAGGTTTAGCATGCTACCAAAAATGTGTGCAAAGGCTTTGGCATATTGGCAAGGCAATATTCAACTTCCAACTTCAAACCTAGGGTGAAAGAAAATGAGAAAATGAACATTAAGCACTGCTGGAAAAGAAAATAGCTTGTCCCTCCTTAAAAATATTTGATGGTGATAATAACAATGATTTGTCCCTCCTTAACTTGGTTGTTGTATGGCAAACCCCTTTACTCTCATTGTCCAACAATTGCAAAGACAAACGACAAATAAAAACCCAAAACCGGCCTTTAAGATGCCTCAAATTCAATTGATTTTTTCCATCATGACGTGAAAGAGTTACGATTTTGTTGGTTTTTAAAAAAAATTTCTTGGTCTGATATTTTTGATAAAATTGTGATTTTTTGGGGAGGGTTTGATATTGCAAATTTTCACAATATAGGAAAAAATTGTCAATTTTTATAGCTATAATATGGCCAACAATCATGCAAATATGAATTCTCAAAACAACATCACCGTTTTTTACATTAAATATGAAAACAATAAATTAAATGTTGTAGCTCAAAAACCAAAAATTCATGAAAAACCATAGTGGTCTACACTTCTCCCTTATAGACTCAGAAGAAATGAAGCTAAAATGAATTTGTGTACGTGCACGATATAGCCCACCAATTGAAAGCATCAAACTCTAAGCCTAATGCACCTTCCTTGCATGGATAGATGAGTCAGGTGAAGTGTACCTCTTTGGAGATGAAATAGGGCATGCAAGCATGTATCCTACTTGATATCTATGCCCCAATTAAGATTGAGAATCCAATTGCATGAGCTATTAGATTGTGAGTCCCTCGACAATCACAAAGGCCAAGATCACCTTCTTATTACTTGTTATCCTTATCTACTAATGAGCTGTCATCCTTAATTCATTGATCACCTTCTTATTACGTGTTATCCTTATCTACTATTAAGCTGTCATCCTTATCCATTGATGAGTTTCCAATGAGATCTAGATCTACAGGTGGTTAGATTGATGTCATTGGATGAACACAAATGTAGAATGTCTTAAAGCCTTCTTCGCCAGGTTCTTGTTGTTGATGAAATTGTCATTGATGTCAACGTGGACTTGCAGTGGCCCCACAGGATGTCATTGATGCCACCAAGTCCCACCTGCAGTTCCTAGACCCTTTCCAGAGTGGGTTTGCACTTTGCAGTACCTTGAATCCCTTACAGAGTGGGTTTGTGCCTTGAAGCACCTTGTACCCAGTTGACAAGGTCCTTGTACCCACAAGCTGGATCTTGATGCCACCACCTTGTTGAAGATCTTGAAGACTTTGTTGATGGTGTTGAAGACCTTGGAGATGGTCATGAAGCCTTGATGGACGTTGGAGAAACCCTAGATGGGTTAGAGAAGCATTAATGACCCATTCTGTGGTCATTCATGCTATGATGATGTCATGATATCCCAAAAGAACTAACATCCCCACAGGTGATATCTTGACCCTTGGAGGTCTCCTGGTGTGGTTGAGGTGGATGAAGAATCCTTGAAGATGGCCTTGGACCCACACTCAGTGGTTGATGACATTGCAACCCTTGTTGGGTCATGGAGCTGTTGTATGATGATGATGACCTTGTATGGTCCTTGACAGGCTATGGAATCCATGAACATGTCCTTGGCTTGATGAAGAATCCCTTGGGCCCACAATTGATGGCTTAAAGGTCCCTGATGACTTGATGAAGACTTGGAACCCCTGATGAAGACCTTGATGCCCTTGCAAAGGTCATGAAGTCCACTACTTGCATTTGACGCGGTTAGATGGCATGATGAAGGCACCCACACACATAGGGTAACGTGAAAGCACTTGAAATTCTTGCACATGGTATATGTGGTAACCTTTTTGGAGTATGACCCTAAGAGTGAGGTCATAAGAGGTCTTGGGTTAAATTACGATTAACCCTAAGACATGTTGACCATTAAAGATTAGTGCAACAACACACAACATACCTATACCTTTTTTATGGTGACCTAAGTAGATTGTGTGACATTTAAAAATTTAATTAAAACATAAAATACTTACCTTGCTTACCCTACAAGTCGGCTCCAATTAAATTAAAAAAATAATAATAAATAAAAATAAAAATCGTTTTTTAATATGAGTCGGCTCAAATTAAAATACAAAAAAACCAGTATAAATACCTTATCAACGATTTCATTTTTTGTGTGGAATTTTGGAATGAGCTCTGAATTTTCGGGACCGAGGTAAATTTCGGGTATGCTACCGAGGCAGCCGCAGGTGATGAAGTCTGAAAAAGTGGGTGTAATATCTGCTCTGCAATTCATATGGACTGAAGCAGCTGAGAGTTACAGTTGATGCAGGGTACATCTTGTGGAGTAATCTTTTTCTTTTTTCTTTGATGCTTACAAAGAGATGACAGTCTGTTTTTAGACTTGTCTTGGGGTTCTTATCAACAAACAAACAATCCATACTGATGAATTTTCGGGACAGTCCTAACACTAATTTACAGTCCTGAATTTAGTAAAGGAAGTCCAACTTTTGCAGTAGTTCCTCTTGTCTGAATTTTACACCTCACACAGTACCGAGTTTTCACTTGAGATCATCCTTAGCATTTTTGCACAGTCCAGATGCATGAAACTTTGAACAGTTACTAAGGCAGTGAAAGTTCAGCAGTGGGTATGGTGAAGGTTTGATGAGAGTTCTTCATGTTTGCACTTGCCTAAACAATGATGGAATGATGCCCTAACAGTCCAACCTTGCAACAAGTATTGGAGGCCTTTTCTACACAAGAAACAGTCCAATTTTGGTGGTTGCACGGTCTAGATTTTTGAAGCAGCAAGGAGTCCACTCTTGGTCTTATCCTGGGCACAAACAGGAACAGTCCTGAATTATAGATTTGGCCGCAGCAGAAATTATAGAGAAGTGTGCAAGTGTGTACATACTGCGGTATATTAAACTGCCCTGTACACTATGATGCCCTAGTTACATGCAGTAATTACATACACTATGATGATATACTTCTCCTTGATGATACTGTATGATGGTGCATGTATTGATGATGCTGATATGATGCAAAGTTGCACTCCTATGCTTGATGATGATGATGACACTATGATGCCCTAGTTACATACAGTAGTAACAGTAATATTTTCAGAAGTGTATACACAGTTCAAGGGTCTGCTACAAGTGACAGTGCATTTACAAAGAGGTATGTACAGTGATGTGTGCGCTATATACTTGTTGACACAACAATGAATATGCAGTGAAGTGTATACAGTGGTATACTTACAGTAATATAAATACATTGACAAGTGAATAGATACAGTGGTATAGTAATGTTTACTATGATGTTATATATGATGTTGTACATGATGATATGTTGATGCACATACACTCTGTGATGGAAATGCATGATTTGATGATTCATGCTTTCCTATGATTAACAACTCCATGATAATGATGCATTCTACAGTATGATGATCTAATGATGATGATGTATGCTACACATAGCCTTATATGATGGTGCAGACCTTGATTAGACCAACCTTATTGATGATGATGATGCATACTTGATGCATACTCCTTGATTATCTCAGCCAAGACATGACAAGTTGATGGCAGCAGCAGTTCATTGAACAGACCTTGATGACTCAACAGTGTATTGAGCAGCTGTGATTGATGGTTGATGTGCACAGATACTTGAGCAGAGATTGAGATGATGAGCAGCGTTGATGATGACCAGAGATGATGAGCAATGTTGATGATGAGCAGATGAGCATGAGCAGAGATAGTTGGCAGCAGATTGAAAAGACAGGTGATGTTGATGTGGTTGATGAAATGATGTGGCAGTGAGCGCACTTGACAGTGATATGTGTGTGTGATGAGTATGTTGAGATAATGAGCTGTAATTGTAAAAGCAAGCTTGTCTTGCTTTTGAAGTTAGGATACCTCAAACCCTTCTTAGCAGGGTCTAAGAAAACCAGGCAGGGTCTTGGATGAAGAGTAGGTGTTCTTTGTATCAGTAGGTGCTTATTTTACCTCACGGTTGTAGTCGTTCCAAAACAAATACAAAAAGATTACAAAATCATATGGTGTTGTGTTTTCTTGTGCTATGGTTCTTGTTATGACTTTATGATTCAAATGCTTATGACTTATAAATGATGAAGTGATAGATGTTTATTAAATGATTATGCAAATGGTAGAATAATGCATTGATGAATTAGTTGTTGATTGTTAAAATTGAAAAAGTAATAAAGACTGCACACACAGATTCACCCCCCCTCTCTGTGTGCCTGGTGTGTCTAACACTTGTTTTATCTATTTCTTAACATGGTATCATAAATTTTAGAGGTGAGCAATTGCCATGCTTGAACATTCCTTGATTGTTTGACAATTTGATCATTTGCCAAGTAATTTAGCTGGAAGAAGCTGACGTCTTCTAGTAATAGGTGAAGAAATAGGATCATTGAAGTGCTCTTTGAACTTAGACTCAATTAGTTGTCGAACAACATCCTAATGAATAGTTGATTTGATTTTAGATAGCCTGTTGAGGATACCAGTTCCCATTTTGGAATTTCCAAATGTTGATTGATTTTTGATTGATAGGACTTTGAAGCTTGAAGCCATCACTATCATCATTGATATTCCCCCTTGCTAGGTGGAAGGTGAAAATAATGCGGAAGGGATCCAAGCTTGAATTTTGGATTCTTGAAGCCATTACTATCATCATTGATATTCCCCCTTGGTAGGTGCAAGGTGAGAAGAATGTGGAAGGGATCCAAGCTTGAACTTTGGATTCTCTTTTCAATATCTCTTTCATCACTGAATTTGATACCATGTATTTGGTGGTTTTGGTTGACTACTAACCAATTTTATCAATGCGGTTGTTTTGGTTGATCGCTAACCATTTTTAGTTGATCAATGTCTATGGTGGTTTTGATTGACCACTAACCATTTTCACAATATGCTCCCCACTTTAAGGTGAATGAGCTTTCAATTTTGTCTCATTTGTGTACCCCCCAACCCAGCCCAGTCCAGCCCACCCCCTCTTTAATTGATTGAAAGTTGTTTGTTTTTGTAACTTCTTCATGCAAATGTCTTTACTTGTAACTTCTTCATGCAACTTCTCGACTTATTAATTCCACCAGCAAGAACTTATCTAGCCATAATGAAATGTTTTGTTCTGAACCTTCTTTTTCTTTTGACAACTTTTTGAAAAATGATTTGTCTTCCTACAATGAAGACAAGGATTGAGATCAAAACATTGATTCTCCATGTGACCAACTCGATGACAATGGAAAAAAATGTTGAACTGAAAAAAATGACGAGAAATCTTCTTGAAGGAAACCTGCACTGTAGAATTGGATGTTTAGAATAGTCAGGAATATGAAATGTAACTTTTTCATCAAATCCAAGTCCTGTTTTGTGTTTGTTGTCACGGGTTTCTTCCCAAGGTTTGATGATAGGCTTGGAAAGGTCATTTTGTACTTGATGTTCTTCCATGCATTCATGACACTTTTCTTTTGTGACTTCAAAAGAAAATTCAGGTTCACAATTATTAATATTGCTTTTACCATCGTTCCTTGATTCTTGCGACTCGTCATCATTCACTATTTTATGAATGATTTCTATTTATGACCAGTTAAGGAAACATTTGTTATATTTGTATCGCGGCCCACCTAATTGTACTGTGTCATTGGTGTCACAAGTGGCATCGACTCTTTGTATTAAGCCATTGGTGTCACAAGTAACATCCATCATTTATATTAGGTCATTGGTGTCACAAGATGCATCAACTGTGGTCTCAATTTTTTCTTTCTTTTCAACTAATGTTGTTCGAGGTGCTTCAATCAGTTGATTGTTCCATTCAATTTGCTTTTGAAGATTATGAACCAAATTATTCAAATCTTGTAAGTTGCGCTGTAATTTTTTGATTAGCATTTTGTAAACACTTTCCTCATTGTTCTAGGTGCTTGAATCAGTTGATTGTTCCATTCAATTTGCTTTTGAAGATTATGAACCAAATTATTCAAATCTTGTAAGTTGCGCTGTAATTTTTCGATTTCTTGATTAGCATTTTGTAAACACTTTCCTCATTTACCCATTTTTAAAGGATTTTCTCTTTTCATGCTCACTTGTACTTGCTCGTTTGTTCTTATTTCATGCTCATTTGCTATTATGTCAACTTTATGGTGTCGGGTACTACTGATCATGCACACCAAACTGTGATTTACAATGATTTTTGACACTGATTGGCGATGACCTCCTTATTCAAATTTGAGGCAAGTCTATTTTTGACAATTTTCACAAGGGTTTTGCAACTCCACCCTTTTTACCATTCAACGAGTCTAACAATTCTTGATTCAAATAAATTTTCTTGTTGATGCACTAACATTTTGCAACTTCGTATGTGTGCTTTTTTGCTTGCTAAATCAGATATGAGTGTCAAAACACAAATATAGTAGCAAGAGCTTCTGATCATGGCTGGTATGTTGACAAATTACAGTTGCTGATTGAAGAGGTATTGATCTTGAATAGATCTGAAGTCGCTGCCAACCAGAAATGATAATTGGAGATCACAGATCTGAACAGAGGGGTAGATCGATGTGGGAATCTCATCATGGCGGCCACGACCTGATCCCATGGGACTTGGCAAAATGGATACGTTCAGCTTCTTGTGCCCAAGCAACTGCCATCTATGCCTCTTTAGATGGCCCGATGAAAAAAATGGGTAACACTTATCTTGGTACACAAATCTAAGCTTCCACTTAGCTATGGAGTCCGGATGACGTGAATCGGAGCCTTATAAGAATTGCTAAATTCCAGGCAGTTGAACATCAAGTGTGTACACTATGAGAACTGTACAGAAATAGTGGTTTCAGTAAATGACTAAGGAAGAGCAATTTTCATCTCACCAAACAAATTATCATCATAACAACCTCAAATATAGTGTGATCAACCTCAATATGTATTGATCTGTTCTTAATAGTGAACTTGCCTGCCGTTTTGAATGAGCTGATATGATGCCTAGAAATGACCTCCTGTCGATTGTGAAAGGCCATGGGTGAATGCCTCTTTGATTGCTTGGAAGACTTTCATGTTCAGATCATTGGTTGTTGGGCTTGGGCTGTCAATTCACAGTACTTTCACACTCATGGTACAACTTGGATTTTGAATCACTCATGGATCACTACTACGGTGATATTATTTGCCACTACTATGTGAAAAACTAGATATCAACCAGATCTATTTATTGATATTCTAGATCTATCATAGAGCAGCTATCAAGCTTTTAAGACTAAAGAGTCTTTGAGATCTTTCTCATTGTATCACCTCTCATGGACCACTACCATCCAGGAGTTATTAGGCCCTTAAGACTCAAGGGGTTCCTATACCATGTTAAGAAATATAGCAGACACAAGAAACTTGGTGGAAAAGGCTTTAAGCTGTATTCAATGCTTGTATTCAACCAATGATACTAATATGTAGTACATGGATCATGCCACCTCTAGATCTAGATCCCACTGACAACTCATCAGTGGATAGGGATGACACCTCATCAATAGTTAAGGGCAACTCATGAGGTGATTTTGGATGTTGTGATTGTCTAGGGACTCACAATCTATTATGAGCACCAAGTCTAACTAGGGACTTGTGCCTTCTAACTAGTTATTCATGAAACTACTAACTAAAGCAAAACTCAATAATAGGAATAAGATTGAATTGCTAAATATGGAAAACAATCTAAATTGGTACTGTATTGAGGATGTTGCATGCATTATATTTGCATTGATGTGCTCTTTATCTCTTCTCTTCTCCATAAATGCCCATGTGCCCTCATTAACTACTGTATGGAATTGCTGAAGGAGTTCATATATCTGTTGTCTATTCTGTTGGTGGAGGAATTTGCCATGATTAGAACACAAATATTAACAGGCGATAATGAGATTTTTCAAACCTAGGCCCACCCATTATTTCCTGCCTAAGTGGGACTCCTTAGTGGTGCAATTTTGAAGAAGCATCTTATAGGCTTCATTACCTTTTAGAGCCTAGATAATTCATTAACCACATAAAGCTTGTGTGGCTGTGGGTTCTGTTAATCCCCATATCTCCATTGCCTTTGGGATTGTAGCAGAGGCCCCAATTGACATGATGGAAGCCTTTGCCATCCTTAATGTTTTCCAAAGGAAGCTATAGAGGAAATTCTTGACTTTCTGATAAGGACTAACAGATAGGACTCAACATGTGGAATGGTAAGCATGAGTCACTGCTAGGATCTTGGTGCAAATTTGAAACTTGGTAGTGTGAGCCATATGCTTAGTTAACTGCTTTTCAAGTTTCTTCTGCACTTGTTGGATGAATCCCAAAGATTTAAATGTCTTCCAGGAAGATGAAGGGGATGGCAAGAAACCTGAAGATTTGC
This sequence comes from Pseudotsuga menziesii, assembly GCA_001517045.1. NCBI lineage: Eukaryota > Viridiplantae > Streptophyta > Pinopsida > Pinales > Pinaceae > Pseudotsuga > Pseudotsuga menziesii. Next base: position 432,823 of record LPNX011077246.1, on the reverse strand, counting down.
TTGGTTGGAGAAATGGCCTTCTTTGCTGAAAAATCTAGTCAAGCAGGTATGAAGGCTTTGCCTATGGCACTAGTTTTTGGGCCACTGGATCTAGACCCAGAGCAACATGGAGGTTTTCCATAATGGCAGTCATGGATTTTTTTTCCTCACGAACTGTGAGAAAGGAATAATTTGTGAAGTGGCCATTGACAAGTCGTGAGACACCCTGTTTTGGGAATGCCTTTGACAAGTACTCAGTCAACCTATTGTGAGATGAGGTAACCCAAGTCCTCAACTTCCTCAATGTGGAGAGTCAAGGCTATTTAACATCCCCTTGTTAAATTGACATGAACAACTCCACTTCCTTCAACTTATATTTATTGATGGACATAAAGGTAGACGTCTTTGGTAAGAAGGGCTCCATGAATTGTCAGAATGAAAGGTCACTTGATCCTTGTCATATGGATTTTCAAAATCATTCTCAATGAAGAGGGTGTCGATGTTCGAGACTTTTAGCCCACTTTGTGCCTTCTCAAACTCCAATGACTTTGTCTTGAACGGATTGCCCCTTGATAAAGCTTGCCAACTCATTCAAAGTTAGAGATTGCTTACTCACCCTTTCTTGGGATTCACACTGCTTTTGTGAGACTTTGTCAAGACAAGTCTGCATGGACAACCAATGTTTCTTGTGAAGTTATCAGACTGGAAACTGGTATGTAGTGGCTAATAAATGCCCCCTTGATATGCTCCTGTTTGGTCACCATCCTATTAGGAATCTTATCATATTTTTTTTCAAAAGCTTCTATGAATATTAGCACTTTAGAAATTGTTTTGCTGGTTGGTCTCTTGTTCGAAAACAGTGGAGTGCTGTAGCAATTGAGCACCCTTGGCATGGCGAGCTACACCAACTTGGAGAAAGTGTTGAAGCTTGGTGGTGTTGGCTTGTATGCTTTCGTCAAAGTCACCTCATCATTGTTAACTTACCTTGTTGTGCTAATCCTCGATGGCTGTCGCTTTCATAGGATCGAGACAATATGCTGCCTGTATCCCCTAGAAAGAGGCGGGATAAGTAATGGTATCTTCACACCAAATAAATTAGTAATTTTTGCTCCTGAGCTTGGGTAGGCTCCAAATCCTTGTGATGTGATTCAGATAGCACTAGTTTTCCAAACGAGAGACATTAAGGTGAATGCAGGGTTTGTGTTTGCATCTTCCCTACAATTAAATAAAAAACGTATTTTGTTCAGATATCATGGCTTGATTGACCCTTTTGATATCTCTTTTGTTGCGCTTCCAAAAGTTAGAGTTGGTCGACCACAATTGTATTGATTCTTTGGCTCTCTTTTATTGGGGTAATACAACTCATGCTTGACTTTTAGGACATTTTGGGCTATTCTATCACCATGAGTTATTGTAACATGCAGAAATCCTTCTTTATCTTTATGGGCATCTACCATGTGGAAATTCCCACAGAGCAACAGATGGGCCTCAGGATTTCATCAACCATCTCTTTATTGCATCATTGAACGTGTAGGTATGAGCTAAGCCCAATAAATAATGTCTATATTCATCATTATCTAAACTCAACTTTCTGAGGGGTCAAGGCCTCCTCTCACTTGGCATCTACTTGTAGTTCCATTTATGTACTTTTGTACTTATTTCAGGAAGATACTTAGATCGTTTATTACTTTTGATAGAGAAGCAATTTGAGTTGCATTTGGAATCCCACTATGTATTCACACTAGATGTACTTTTTGATTCCCATTGACCTACCTATTGTGATAATTTGTTGTACACTAATTAAATTATCTTGTCCATATATTTATCTCTACACAAGTTTTTAATATTTGTGTAGACATAATACATTTTACTGCTCTACCCTCTAGAGATCTGTTAATCCCTTTGCTCATTTTGGTGCACTATCTGCAGCAAATTTTACACTCCATTCGCATTTGTGACAACAGATTTTCACAAAATAATACGGTGTAGCAGTTCATGTATTACTTGTAATGGTGTGCTCATGCTGATTTGTAGTGAGCCCATGTTGCATCTTTGCTTGCTCATAGTAACTTCTGCAACCCACTTTATCAACGCTCATTTCAAGTGTGTATCTTTGTGTGTTTTTTAGTGAGTGGTATTATCTTTAAAAATGATTTTGGGATTAGTTTCAACTTTCTGTTTTCCAACGAGTATTCTATTGCAACGCTTTGTTTTACATTTGATCTGTGAAGATCCTCCAGGGCAGGGAAAATTTTAAGGATCTTTAATTTTCTTAAAAACTTGGTGAATCTAACTATTTCTTAAATTTCCAACCATATAATGTTTGGCAATTATATTGTAAAAAATTCAAATTTCTAAGAATTTTATATAGTTTTTGGACAATTTGGTGATGTTTAGAGGAAAATATTTTCATCCTATGAAATTTGGAAGAATCATTCTAGAAAGAAATGGAAATTAGTGCATCTTTTTTTTTCGGAAAAAAACATCGAAAAATAGCCAATGGGCTAAATTTCGCCCCTAAATTTTGTCTTGCTCCAGTATGCCTTCAATGCATTACCTGTGTATTCTCTTTGGAGGCAATTTTTTGATCAATAGGCAACTCATGCTTTAGCATTTTTGTTAGATCACTTTAAGCTTCAACATGCTCTTTGCCATCTACTATATCATATTTAGACACTGTTCTTTGACTCCATTGTGGAATTTGAGTCTATGCTCTCACTTCTTATGTGTATGCTCTTTCACACTTTGGATTTGTGTTTAATAGTGTTTGCTTCACTGGTTTTGAAGAGGTTCATTTGAAGGTCTGTTTTTGGAGGTTATGGTTTTTATGGAAATGTGTCTGTTTGCTTCAATGGTTTTAAAGAGAATTGGTGAAGGCTTTTAGGAGGCTACAATTATGCAGATTGATATTTCATTGAGAGCTCATCTGCACTCTCCATGGTCAGGTTGAGCTTGTTAGCATTGGTAATCATTGTATTCCCCACCCATTTAAACATTAAGTTGGGATTACTGTGATGTTTATTTGGCCCAAGTTTTAGACTCATCTTTCCCAATTGAATATTAAGGAGGAATGTAGGGATGTAATTAAAATTTAAATACATGATTGTTCCACCTATGTCGTTTATGACTCACCAACTTGTTGACTGGTGAGGTGGTTAATATGGACTTATGGTATCTTAGTGGTCATTAATGTCTTTTATTGTACACCATTGATGGGTCATTAATTATCCCACAATGGTTGTTAGGGTTAGGGTTAAGGTAATATAGTCCTATGGTTAAGGTAATATATCCTAGCACCTATAAAATACCGTTCTCACCACAGTTGTAATTGTTGATTTTTGTACCTAGGAAGTTGTTCCCCTAGTGATTTTAGCCCAAGTCACTAAAAGGGGAAAATAACATGACCCTTGCATTAAATGACTTGAGATAAGCATTTAATTCCACTTTAGAGATTAAAGTGTTTTTTTGATAAATTTAAGTGAGGTGAGTGAAATTAATTTTGGAGAGAATTAAATTAGCCTTTATTCTCATCCATCCATCTAAATCAATGTGGGCCCTTGGATTAGATGTATTTTCAACTTACCTTGGCATCCAAACAAAAAGGCAAGGGAAGGCTTTTCACATTCATTCCTTTCAAGAGATTTGAGAGAGCCGAGAGCAAAGTCGACTTCTTGAGAAGGAGAAGGAGAACGCAGGAGAGAGGAGCACAGACACAGATCCCAAGAGTTGGTACAGCAGTTCTGGCCACATTTTTTGAGAAGAAAAATAGAGGCACACATTTGTAAATTTTCCTTCAATATTCAATTAGGGCTAAACATTGCATGCAAAATATCAACTGATAACCACACATGGATATCTTTTACAGTATGCAGCGGAATATAAAATTGAGAAATAAATCACATCACATCACAATATTGACACTATTATTTTGGATATGGAAACCCCCGGAAAAACCCAAGATGGGAAAGTCAGTGCAGTAGTCAGATATAGATTTTATTATGAGAAAATATGGAACTTTTACAATCACTGCAAATTCACCCTATTAAATTGAGCACATAGATCTGTGGACAAACACACAACTCACAGGATAGATCACACAATTTACTCAGTTATTGAAGAATGAAACAGTGCAAAAATGGCTTGCAGCTGTGAATGCTTTTCATTAATCAAAGAGTAATTAGATAGTAATTACAACGAAGTACAATGGCTTAAATAGCCACATGCAATTCGAATCCACATGAGGAAATTCGAATCGATTAGACTCTACTTGACTGTAGGTAACTAAGACCTTGTCTAAATCACTGTTGAAGGACTTAATAGTTAATTGACCTTGTCTAAACCATTACCGGAGTTCAACGGAGTTCTAAAACACAACTCAAGTGTCTACTTTAGTGTTGACTAAGGTTAATTGACTGTGGTAGGTGAGAAATGCGCCTCTCCTGCATGCAGCCATGCAAACCTAGCGCTAACTGAATGTAGAGGACTAGAACTGAATGTAACTGACTCCTAACTCATCTTGACTAGTCACTAACTGAACTCAAATGCTGAAGGTTGGTGTCGGCACTCTCAGTGGCTCCTAAATTGTTGGAATTGATCTAGGAGGCTCCCAAACTGATGCATGCAAGTGCAATCAGTGGTAGTAGGCCTCAATTAGTGTTCCCCACACTTTAGTAATTGGAACATGTGCCCCAATTAGGCCAAGTGGACCCAACGGTGCTAGTGACTAAAAATAGATTGGATGGACTCCCAATTTAGACATGACTCCCGATTTAGACATATGACCAAATTGGACAAGGGAGGATTAATAATCCTAACATCCCCCCTGAATGCTAACTTGGACAATCTGTGGGCCCTGGTAACTAAGACCATAGGTCACCCATTACATCAAGTAAAGTAAAGTAACTGCTCAATACAAGGAGCTGGGGAAAAAACCACATGGGAAAAAAGCCCCCCCTCTAATTAAGTAGGTAGAATCAGGATCAATCTGGTTCTTCTGTGCATAGGAGGTATCTTGGGGCCTGGCGTGTGAACCTCTCCATTATTATGTCTGGAGGAATCTTACTCTTTGGAAGAAGAATGATATGCTCAACTAAATCAGAAATATAGACAGCTGCCGGATGAAGATTGGACCCATGCAGAGCAACTGAAGTCAACTGATAAGTGAGAAAAGGTCCTTGAGGATTCATAATATGTGAGAAACACTCAAGAAACTAATACGTTGCAGCCATGAACAACAAACCATGAGTGGTAAAAACAGTGCCAAGTGTTAGGAGCAAGTGTCCAGGCGGATGCAGAAAATCTTCCTCTTTACTAGTTTTGTGAGGAGATGAGCATGTGATCAATGGTAGAGAAGCACTGGGACTGTTGAGAGCGAATGCTTGAGCTCCATAGTCTGATATAGCTTCTGAAATAGCTAATGAATCACAAAATAAAATATCAGCAACCTCATAAGAGGAAACTAACACCAAATCCCCAGCAACAATTTTGAGGAAGAATTGCGGTACTTGATTTTTCACACTGGAATTGGTGAGAGCAGCTACAAGCATGATTGAAAGCTCTTGGATTTTAAAATCTGAACCAAATAATATTAGATTAGAAAGTAAATCAGATCTAAATAGGTTCACAACAGATCCAAAACTGTGAAATGAAATCAAATCCCTAGCAACAGTTTTGTAGGAGACTTGCGGTACTTGTTTCTTCACATCGTTGATGAGAACAACTACAAGTAGTACTGAAAGATTATGAATTTGAAATATTAAACCAAACAATATCAGATTAGATCTAAATAAGATCATATCAGATCCAATAAGGTTAATGTCATATCCAAAGAAATGGTCAATCGAGACGATGGATGCACAACTTTCTTCTTCTTTAAAATTCTGAATTTTGGTGCATGCAATCCTGTAGGAATTTGCTGGAAGATCTAGATCATGGGGAGCGAATGGGATCCCTCTGGTAATTTGATATTTCTTCCAAAATATCCAAGGTATTACATATTTGCACACCGGCCGCAACATTAGAGGGAGAAAAATCAAGTTTCTCTTCACTTTCGGAAGCAAGTACTGACAAATTTTGCACAGAATTCAAACAAAAATCACCGGTGAATGTTTGCATGGAAGTGCAGCAGTATTTTTCTTCAATATCAGAGATTCGAATGTCTTCTTCTGTTTCAGCCATATGAGGAGATGAGATATCAGAGACCTCATAAACTTCCGGAGCATCAGGAGAAGGAGTCACTGCAAGGAGACTGTCTTCAATTCGAAATGACTGTGTAAAAGCTTCTGCTTCTTCTTCATCTTGAACAACTTCATCAAAGAGAGTGGAGGCCGAGATTTTTGGATCAGGGATGCTTATGGTGTTGGATGTGCTCTCCAAAGTGCTATTATGATCCTCATCAATCATTCCAAAGGTTTTGTCCAATATTTTCCAGAGATCCTTTGGGTTTCTAACATATCTTTTGAGGTAGAGCATGCTAGGAGAAATGGCCATATACATTGTTCCATAAGCTGCATCACATTCATTTAGCCAGTCATCCTTTCTCAAAGGACTCTTCACCAAGTCCAATAGACCCCTCATAGAGATCTTGTCTCTTCAAAGATGCAATCATCTTCATCTTCCATTTTGAATAGTTTGTGAACAGGGTGAGAAGAGGAACTGATGAATCCAGAATTGATGAAGCCATTCGAAGTTGTACCTGCAAAAAACACAAAAGGGGCATCGTAAGGTCGACAGCCTGCACATTTAAGGTTTTCATCACACCCAGCATAGTTGATCAAGCAAGCTTGATCAACAATTCCTTAACTTGGGGTATTAAGTGGTAAACCTTCTGCTTTTGGTGCAGAGCTTGAAGGAGCAATTTTGCTAAAAAATGATCCGGTAGGATATTTGAGGAGGAGAAGTTCCTTGTCCGCCGAGGCTTTGATACCATATTAAATTGAGCACATAGATTTGTGGACAAACACAACTCATAGGATAGATCACACAATTTACTCAGTTATTGAAGAATGAAACAGTGCAAAAATGGCTTGCGGTTGTGAATGCTTTTCATTAATCAAAGAGTAATTAGAGAGTAATTACAATGAAGTACAATGGCTTAAATAGCCACATGCAATTCGAATCCACATGAGGAAATTCGAATTGATTAGACTCTACTTGACTGTAGGTAACTAAGACCTTGTCTAAATCACTATTGGAGGACTCAATAGTTAACTGACCTTGTCTAAACCATTACCGGAGTTCAACGGAGTTCTAAAACACAACTCAAGTGTCTACTTTAGTGTTGACTAAGGCTAACTGACTGTGGTAGGTGAGAAATGCACCTCTCCTGCATGCAACCATGCAAACCTAGCGCTAACTGAATGTAGAGGACTAGAAATGAATGTAACCGACTCCTAACTCAGCTTGACTAGTCACTAACTGAACTCAACTGCTGAAGGTTGGTGTCGGCACTCCCAGTGGCTCCTAAATTGTAGGAATTGATCTAGGAGGCTCCCAAACTGATGCATGCAAGTGCAATCAGTGGCAGTAGGCCTCAATTAGTGTTCCCCACACTTTAGTAACTAGAACATGTGCCCCAATTAGGCCAAGTGGACCCAATGGTGCTAGTGACTAAAAATAGTCTGGATGGACTCCCGATTTAGACATATGACCAAATTGGACAAGGGAGGATTAATAATCCTAACACACCCAAAATTGACGAATGCAGTACTCGTCAGAATTACTGGGCAAATCCCAGCTAAACCTCAACACCCTCTTGTGTGAGTGTACGGCCCAGCTGTACGAAGCTCTATGATCCTGCTGCTCGCTCCTTCGTCTTCTCAGCTAAATCCTCTGTCTGACTTTATCTCCTTGTCTGTATCTTGTCTCTATCGGAATACAAGTGTGTGTTCTCTCCACCAATTGATCTCTCTTTTATAACTTTAAGTAAAGCGAAAACCCTAATTTCACTTTCACTTTAACTAGTGGTTCACTAAAATTAATTTAGATCACTTTAATTTATTTTCCAAAGTAAACTAAATACAATTGGTTTCCTAATTTAAGTCTTCTGCATGCAAGAACACATGCATGCAGGAAGACCTTCCTTGTTGCTACTAGTTTAACACTCTCTCTCAACGAGGAAGGGATTCTATAGCAACCCCAACTTATCCCTGAACTTCACAAAACTCTGTCTGCAAAGTGCCTTGGTGAAAATGTCCGCCACCTGCTCATCTGTCTGTGTGTACTCCAACCAAATGGTTGCCCTCTGAACACAATCTCTCAAGAAGTGGTATCTGATGTCTATGTGTTTACTTCGGTCATGGAACATTGGATTCTTAGATAGCATGATGCCACTCTGATTGTCACAGTGAACTACTGTAGCCTCTAGCTCACAATCGAACAACCCTGCAAGTAACTTTCTTAGCCGCATACCCTCACAAGAAGCCATGCTAGCTTCCATGTACTTAGCCTTTGCCGAGCTCGATGCAACTGACTTCTGCTTCCTGCTGAACCAAGAGACAACCCCTGATCCAATGCTGAAACAACAACCTGAAGTACTTTTTCGGTCCTCTGCAAATCTTGCCCAGTCAGCATCTGTGAAACCTTCTAACTGTACACTCCCCCTGTGCTCATAAACCAATCCATACTCCACTGTACCTCTGATGTAGCGAAGTATGTGCTTTGCAGCCGTCCGATGAACTGACTCAAAGAGTTGACTGCAAAGCTGATGTCTGGTCGAGTATTGACCAGATACATAAGCGATCCGATAAGCTGACGATACAAGGTAGGATCAAATCCGTCTGACTCTGATGCATCAATCTTCCTCCAGTTGGAAACTAGAGGTATAGCCATAGGCTTGTAGTTCTCCATTCTGAATCTCTTCAGGATCTCTACTGCATACTTCCCCTGTTCGATGAAGAAGCATCCATCTCTCTGCCAAACCTCCAAGTCCAAAAAGTAATGCATCAGCCCAAGGTCTTTCATCTCAAACTCTACTGCAAGGTTGGACTTATAGTCTTCAATCAGCCTCTCATCTCCTGTCAAAAAGAGATCATCCACATATAAGACCAGTATGAGAGGCACCTCACCTGTCAAGAAGTACAGGTTGTGGTCAGCCTCACTCTGCTGAAATCCCTTCTCCTGTAGATAGCTGTCAATCCTTGAGTACCATGCTTGAGGTGCCTGCTTGAGCCCGTAGAGAGCTTGATGCAGTCTGCATACATGCGTCTCCCTGTTCTCCACATCAAACCCCTTTGGTTGCTCAATATACACCTCCTCCTTTATCACTCCGTTGAGGAAGGCAGTCTTGACGTCCATTTGATGGACACACCAACCCATCTCAGCTGCTAGTGAGATAATGGTCTGAATGGAAGAATACCTGGCAACAGGGGAGAAGGTCTCCTCATAATCAATACCCTCCTTCTGTGAACACCCCTTTGCCACGAAATACGCCTTGTACTTCTCCACGCTTTCGTTTGCTGTATGCTTCATCTTGTAGATCCATCTGGATCCCACCACCTTTTTCCCTTGTGGCCTCGGCACAACCTCCCATACTTGGTTTTTCATAATGGAGTCATACTCCTCAACCATAGCTTCCTGCCACACATCATGTTGTGCAGCCTCCCCGAAGTTGGAAGGTTCAGAGTTAATCAACTTTGTCATCAGTGCCATATAACTAAGCCTCTCTGGTGGTACACTCCGTCTAAAGGATGTCTGTGGAGGATCTACCTGCCTAGATTCCTGCACTGTGGATCTAAACCACTTAGGCCTTGGCCTAGTGTCAACTTGCTGTGATTGCTGGATATCTGTCTCCTGCTGCAACTCATCCTTCAAGTCAATGACCGAAGGATCCTGTCCACCTAACTCCCTCTGACCACTAGAACCTATGCTTTGTGTCTGTACCTGTACTTGTACATCTGGCTTCTCCAACTTGAGTCCCGACTCCTGTGTTGGCTGTTGCTATGTTGGTAAGTCCAAAGATCTCCACAAGGCCTTGTCCTCATCGAACTGGACATCCCTGCTCACAATGATCCTCCTGCGAGCAGGAATGTAAACTCTATATGCCTTCGAAATCTCACTGTAACCAACAAGTAACCCCTTCTCTCCAGAAGGGTCCAACTTCTTCCTATTGTCAGCCTGAACATGACAATAGCAGACACTGCTGAATATGCGAATGTGACTCACATCTGGCTTAGTGCCTGGGAAGACCTCCTTCGGTGTCTTCCTCCCCAAGGCTGTGTGGGGACACCTGTTCTGAATGTATACTGCAGTCCCGTATGCCTCGGCCTAGAGGAATAGTGGTAATCCCTGATCAAATAACATGGCCTTGGCTGCTCCAACCATAGTCCTGTTCTTCCGCTCTGCAACTCCATTCTGCTGTGGGGTATGGGGCACAATGTGCTCCTTCTTGATCTCCTCAGCCGAACAATACTCCATGAACTCATTGGAAGTGTACTCACCCTCGTTGTCTGTCCTCAACACTCGAATCTTCTTTCCTGTTTGGTTCTCCACAAGAGTCTCGAACTCTCGGAACCTATCAAAGACCTTTGACTTGGCCTTAAGGAATAGATTCAGGTTTTCCTGGAATAGTCATCAATGAAGGTTACGCAGTAACTGTAACCGCTGAACGAATGGACACTCATAGGTCCACATACATTCGAATGCACCAAGTCTAAGGGCTCCTTAGACTTGTGCTCACTCTGTGGGAAAGGCTTTCTAATGTTCTTCCCCAAAGCACAACCCTTGCAGTGGTTATGCTTTTCCTCCTGTACCTGAGGGACTCCAATGACTGCCTGTCTCAAATGCTTCAGTGCTCCATGGTGTAAGTGTGCCATCCTCCTATGCCACAACTCACCTTGACTGTTGCTGCTGTTGCTGACTAGAGCCTTTGCAGGCTCAAAGTGTAATTTGTACACTTTCTCGTTCCTTTTGCCAATGACTTGATCCAAGCTCCTATTTGACCCCTTGGGTCTGATATACACTCTATCGTCACGAAACTTCACCTGATATCCCTTGTTCTCCAGAGTGGAGACTGATATAAGGTTCTTGGTTAGTCTTGGAACATATAACATATCAACAAAACTGAGGGGTTTGCCAGATTCCCTCTCAAATTAAACAGTGCCAACTCCTTGTGCTTGATACCGCTCATCATCACCCGGCTCAACATGGATCCTTGTTCCATCCTCCTGCAAGTCTCTGAAGAATCTCTTCTGTCCAGTCATGTGACTAGATGCTCCACTGTCGATGTACCATATGCTGCTCCTTGTGGTGCTTTCCATGCAAGCTATCAAACAAAACTCCTCATCGAAGTTCCTGCTGAACTCATCCACCTCTGTAGATCCAGCCATTTGAGTGTTACTCTTCTTCTTCTTGTTTGGGCACTGGGAGGCAAAGTGTCCTTGCTTGTGGCATATAAAACACTTGACCTTTGACATGTCAAGGTTCTTCTTATCATCCTTCTTCCTCTTTGCCTTCTTTTTGCTCTTCCCTGTAAGGGCTAGAGCCTCCTCATCCACAATCTGTGGGGCACTGCTGGATGAGCCTGATCCTTGACCCATGCGGGTCTCTTTCTGCACAAAGTCATCCCATAGTCTCTGCCAATTAGGGATCTTCTCCCTAGCCACAACACCTTTGACAAAGATGTCCCATGGCTGAGAGAAGCCATTGAGGGCTATCTGAACTAGCTCCTCATCATCAATTTTAGAGCCAACAACGCCAAGCTCATCCTTGATCTGTGTGAGCCTCGTGAGATAAGGCACCACTCCTTCTCCCTTGGTCATCTTGGTGTTGTGCATCCTCTCTTGCAACACCATCCTCCGGTTCTCATTCTTGCTTTGGTACAGACTTTCCAAAGCCTTCCACATCTCCAATGCGGTCTTCTTACCAGAAAGGTGAGGGACTCTATGGTCCTTCACTCCATCCATGATAATCAGCATGGCTCTGGAATCAATCTTCTTCCAAGCTGCTAAATCTGCTAGATCTGTGGGTGCAACCTTCGTGGAGTCAATGTGCTCCTCTGCATCACTAATGTCCAGGATCCTTTTGATCCTTTCTTTCCATGTAGGAAAGTTCTAAGCACCCTGGATTCTATCCCCAACTCTTAACTGCACGGCCATAGTGAAGTGTACCTGTCAAACCCTAGATCTGGATGTCTAGGTTTGTGTCTTCCTATAGATTTGCCCTCGATCTATCACTGTTGCTGCAAATCTCTCAACTTTAGCTGACCAGAGCTCTGATACCATGTAAAATTTTCCTTTAATATTCAACTAGGGCTAAACAGTGCATGCAAAATATCAACTAATAACCACACATGAATATCTTTTACAGTATGTAGTGGAATATAAAACTGAGAAATAAATCACATCACATCACAATATTGACACTATTATTTTGGGTATGGAAACCCCCAGAAAAACCCAAGATGGGAAAACCGGTGCGGCAGTCGGATATAGATTTTATTATGAGAAAATATGGAACTTTTACAATCACTGCAAATTCACCCAAACCTGATGAATGCAGTACCCGGCAGAATCACTGGGCAAATCCCAGCTAAACCTCAACACCCTCCTGTGTGAGTGTATGACCCAGTTGTACGAAGCTCGATGATCCTGCTGCTCGCTCCTTCGTATTCTCAGCTAAATCCTCTGTCTGACTTTCTCTCTTTGTTTGTATCCTGTCTCTGTCGGAATACAAGGGTGTGTTCTCTCCACCAATTGATCTCTCTTTTATAACTTTAGGTAAAGGGAAAACCCTAATTTCACTTTCACTTTAACTGGTGGTTCACTAAAGTTAATTTAGATCACTTTAATTTATTTTCCAAAGTAAACTTAGGAAAAGTAAATTAAATACAATTGTTTTCCTAATTTAAGTCATCTGCATGCAAGAACGCATGCATGCAGGAAGACCTTCCTTGTTGCTAATAGTTTAACAACATTTCCAGGCAGCAGCATGATTTTCGATTTTTTTGAAATCCGTACAGTCCGCACAGTGCCATGTTTTTGAAATCCGTACAGTCCGTACATCAGCATGTTTTTTGAAACCTGTACAGTGACACGCTTTTTGAGGTCTGTATAGTCAAATTTGTACAGTCTGTTCACTGCTGTTTTGGCACGAATTCTGAGACAGAATTCTGGGTTTTGCTGATGAGATAAGTTGTAATTCTGCTGTTGCACTTTATTTTGCTGAAAAAATAAAAAGAACTCTCTCTCAAACAGGTTTTCCCCTGGTGGGTTTTTCTTGGGAAATTTGCCAAAAATACTGCGTCTGACTGGTATAAATTTCTGCTCTTAAATGTTGTCAAATTCTTCATGCGTTTCTGTCAATTTGTTTACGAGAAAATCCATAAATTTGGGTTGGGCATTAAACTATGAAAATGGCATGAAACCGGGTTGGCGAATGAGCTGAAAAATTTACAGTAATCACCAAGTGTGTGTGAATTTATTGATTAATTGGGTACCAGGGTACCCACCAAACACTTGTATTGATCTTCTTTGATGTGATGTGGTAAGCACTAGATATTGTGACATGATGTGCTATCTTTGGTCTTCATATCGTATCTTCAATACTACCTTTGTAAGAAAGGTCAAGTGCATACACACCCACCCTAGCCCCTATGTCTTCCCTGGACCTATTAAATGCTGAGAGGGTTGTACCTTGAGTTCTTTCGTCCATCTTGGTATTGAATAGATCTGGTGTTAGGATGGATCTATGCTAGTTGTGTTTTTGTGGCTTATTCAATGCTTGTGAAGTATTGGGCTTATTCAATCAAGAATATCATGTTCAGTCGATGAGTGTTTTAATAAGCAAATTGTGTACAACCTTTTTTCTCACCATTGTGGCAATTTATCAAGGGAACAGAATTGCAGTTGTAGCACTGGGTTTTTCATATTATTTTTTGCTTTTTGTCACTGGGGTTTGAGATTGATGTGCTCAAAACTTCAAGAAACAGGCAAACCACAGGCTTATGCATGTACGCGGAATCTATATTTACAGTGCTTATATAGTTGTATGATTGGAAATCTTCAGAATTTAATATTTAAACTGCTCCTTCTTTTATTGTTTTATTGATCTGTTTTAATTTTAATTTTATTTTTAGCTTCTAATAAATGGAGCCCACACATGCCTAACTTAAAATGAAAGTTTTTTTTAGCATTATAGAAACATAATTTCCAAACTTGAATCTACTAGGGAACATCTGGGAAACATTTACAAGATGCTTTTGTACAGAAAACATATAGTGTACATTTCCCTGAAGTTTTTCTGGAGTTTTGGTACAAGAAGTGTTTTCCATAGGGAAATGAGCCTCTTTCCAAAGGTTTGGTTACGTGGTTCCGTTTTCATTATGATAGCCTGCAATAGCAAGGAGATTGCATCTTAAATTTTACATTTATTTGTTTATAAATTTTACATAAGGGGATTTGGTAGATGTTTTATTTTATAATTATCTAAAGGATTACGTGGTGGGTTTTGTTAAATTTGAATAATATGCTTTTCATTTTTATGCAGCTACCAAATAGAAAAACCAACTTGTGATGATAGGCTGAAGTTCATCTCAAAGATGGTTGATGCTTTTCTTACCATCCCTGATCAAGAAAATACCCAAAGGCCACAAAAAATTATTCCTCTTCCTGCACTATTAAAGGTGCCGAAGTCAGACAGGGGACCCAGTGAGAGTGAGCTACGGGCTAAGGCAGAGGCAGAGGAACATGCCATTCGTCGACTCCGAATGTGTCTTCGAGATGTTTGTAACAGGTTATGTAATTAATGATGATTGTTAATTTTTTTTATTGAATAAGCTATTGTCAAGCGGGAAATTTTCTTTTGAAGTGCTTCTTCTCTTACTCTCTACAATTGTCCTTCTACATGCAGACTTCTGTATGAAAAACGGTTCAGTATATTTCACTATCCTGTTATGGATGAAGATGCTCCTGATTATCATTCCATAGTTCAAAATCCTATGGACGTGGCTACTTTACTGCAGCGTGTGGATAGTGGGCATTACTTGACATGCTCTGCATTCCTACAAGACGTGCAGCTTATTCCTGCCAATGCAAAAGTGAGTATATTCTGCATGCATAGGTTATGAGTTTTTTGAAAAAATGACTCATGGTTTTTGTTTATTCTATCTTACTGAATGCCAGTGCAGCTTATTGCTGCCAATGCAAAAGTGAGAATAATTCTACATGCTTAGGTTCTGATTGTTTTGAAAAAAATAAATCATGGTTTTGTTTATTCTTACTGAAATCCAGTGTTCTATAACAGGCATATAATGGAGATGATTACAATGGAGCTAGGATTGTCAGCAGAGCATGTGCATTAAGAGATGCGGTATGGTTTTATGTATTTACTATTAACTGGGATGCTCTATAAAATAAATTTATAGAAACATGAAAATTGTGCTTTTTGAATGTTATTGGTTATTACACGTGGCACTCTTTATTAATTGGGATGCTCTATAATAGAAATTCTATGACTTGAAACTTGTGCCTTTTATATGTTATGATACATGCAGAACAATTTTTATTTTGTTTTACAAATGTAAATTTGTTTACTTTAGGTTCTGTGCATAATCAGGTTCATGGCATGCTTTCTCAAATGGATCCAGCCTTGGTGGCTTTCTGTGATTCAATTGCTTCTCAAGGTGGGCCAACTCGCTTGCCAGAGGATTCAGCAACAAGTTATCCTTTAAATCCTGTTGTCCAACAGGTTCATGTTACAAGAGCAAGTGCACGCTTACGCAATGTTCAGCCTGAAATGAATGTTTCTCAAAGTTATGAAGTCTTGAAACGCTCAAAGCGGAACAATGATACTGATCAAGGTAGTCTCGACTCTCATTCATGTTTGCTTATTTCTATACTATTATTAGCTTTTTTGACAGTGAAACTTCAGGAATATATTCTTTTGCAGGTGAAGCTGCAGGAGGGGTCTCTGGTCAATTGGTTGAAGAAAAATCACAGCTTATGGAGGTTGATACAATTGGGCAGAATGTTTCTTCAACAATTAAAACCTTACAAAATGGTGTGGGAAATGAGACAGTTCAGGAAGTCCAATCTCTAAATGTTGAGGTACATAATGAAAATGACAAGGGGGAGAAAGGTCCATTTGATCTCACTGTTGTTGCCGAAAGTGGGATGCCAGAAGTTGTTGAGGGTGGTGAAAGCCGAGCCTCTGCAAAAGCGCCAGTAAGCAAGCAGTTGGTAGGGCAGATTGAATGGATAAAGCAGAAATTTGTAAAATGTACCGATGGTTATGGAATTTCAGAGCTTGAAAGACTTTATACTCGAGTTTGTCAAGGTGTGATTTCATTGAAAGACATGCATGACAAATCGAGCATTATTAAATTTTTGAAGGATTTTTTGGTAGATGAAAGTAATTTCTAAAGCTTGTATTGAGATCTGAACACATCCATTTGAGTGTTGCCAATGCAAGCAAAAGTGTGAAAAGTTGTAAACCGGTCAATCAAATCTAGCCAGGTAAAAGGGAGAAAAGGTTTGTAGAACAGATAAGTAAAATCTAGCCAGGGAAGTGGATGTTATATAATGAACCATGCCCAGGCTGACAGGCAAAATATTTTTAAAGTACAATCACAATGCCTCCTAGAATAGGTCAGCAGCTTGTATATTGTTCTTGAGTTGGCATTTTGATGGCCAAATGGATTAGAGCATTGTTTGATGTCATTAGAAATTTGGCAGCATTCTTTCATTATTTGTCTGTATTTCTTTGACAGAAGTAATGGAATGTTGATACTCAATAACTGAGCAATATTTCTATTATAATCTCTCTCAAGCACCACCAATTAAGGGAAATTAAGATCTTTGAACTGTATACAAGACAGGTTGGTTTTAAATTCAAAAGTTCTTCCGGTGACAGATTTTTACAATGACCACCGTGTACAATGCAATTCAAAGTAATAACAGAACTCTGATCTACTTCCCGAAGTTCAGTGTTCAGTTGAGCTGCTTTTAATGCACGAAGAATCAAATCCGGATCCCATTTATGCTATGCAGGTTTCTAAACTGGTTTGCAAGAGTTTCGATTAAAAGGTGAATGTTTCTGGGTCAAAATTGAAGACACAGGAAAATGGGACTTCCTTGAATGCATACGTTCTTTGTGAATTACATCATAATCACATGATGGCAAACAATTTGTCAAAAGCTTTGGGGTATCATCTTCTTTCACAAAGAAGGCAATGACAAGTTATTCCAATATGCTTTCATTTGCTGTTTCATTGTATAGTGAAAACATGAATATGGACAATAATTTGGTTGCCAATACTACAATTAAAGTGTTAACCGTCCTTGAAAGTTTTTATTATGTTCATGGAAAATACATACTATCCCTGGCCAGAAAATGGTCGTGTATTATCTTTATTATTTGATGCAGAAATATTGCATGCATTTCAGCAGAAAAGCTTTTGCTTCGAGTGAATACTATATCTTCTTAGTTTTCATGCTCATTTTGGTCCAGCATTTGCTTTCCAAGCAAGGGAAATACTCTTGTTTCTACCAATAAACAACTCTTTTATTACAATGACTTCGAGGTCTGAATTTTTTTGTTTCAACTGACTAATAATTTTTTATTATCAAGTTTTTACATTCACAAACTTTGTGCAATTTTTGTCAACGATAAGAACTGATCAAACTTTGTGCATGGAGATCAGTATGAACTTCTATGTCAAATCATTTACCTGACGTAATGGTTAGAATAAATGTCACACTATATGTTTGTTGATAGTTTATTGCACCGAGAGTAGCGAGGTGCTCTACATCCCACTATGGGGAAGATGTTGTAACATAAGGCTGTGTAACATTATGTAAAATACCGTTTCCATACAAAAACGAAAAAAATGCTAATGATGTTGACTTAAACAAAAGAAAATTGCATTGATTTTATTTGAAACCTAGATATATCAAGCACCAAGAGGGATTTGAATATCTTGAGGTGTATTTTTTTGTTGTGTAAGAATTTGAAGATAAAAAATTACACCTCAAGAAAATGGATCCCTCTCGGTGCTTGATATATCCGAGTTTAAAATGGATCTATGCTGGTCAATGAACAATAGTTGTGTGCCTATAGTTGTTACGTAATGTTAGGTTCTGTAGATCTTGTAGGTCTGAAAACTCAGTGCACTATCTTTATAGAAATGTCATGGTATGTGGGTTTATAAAAGTGTCGTACTATGTGGGTTTAATGTCTTTGTAAATGTGTGGATAGAGTTGTGGGTTAATAAAAGGGTCATACTATGTGGGTGCAGTCTTTGAAAGTGCAGTTGGATAGAGTGGCAGGGTAGAGGGGNTGTCTTTGTAAATGTGTGGATAGAGTTGTGGGTTAATAAAAGGGTCATACTATGTGGGTGCAGTCTTTGAAAGTGCAGTTGGATAGAGTGGCAGGTTAGAGGGGNTGTCTTTGTAAATGTGTGGATAGAGTTGTGGGTTAATAAAAGGGTCATACTATGTGGGTGCAGTCTTTGAAAGTGCAGTTGGATAGAGTGGCAGGTTAGAGGGTTTGTATATCATTCAACTGCTTTGTGTTTGTTACTTGAACCCTTGCTTTAGAGGTGAAAGTCTTAAAGCTGTCCTAAGGCTATGGGAGCTGGGAGAGGTTATCCAATGTCACTACAACAACCCTCTCCCATTCTTTAAGGCTACTCTTCTCTGACACAAGAGAACGCCTAAGAACCCTTTAAGTCAATCAAGAATGAAAATGAGGCATGATTTTTTGATTTAGAAAGAGATTTCTGAAATCTAGTTTTTAGATTGACAATTTTTAAATTTTTGGACAGCAAAGAAATATTCTCTGGTCTAGGAAATGAGATCTCAGTTTTGATTTACTTTTTTGGTAATATCTAATCTTAAAATATTTAAGAAGTAATCTATTTTTTTAGATAAATGAATGAAATCCATATTGTTTTCAGGGAAATGAGTAAACTAGGTTGATTTAATGATTTGTTTTTAGTGGTTGGAAAGTGAGATTTAGTGCTATTAATATGGTTGGGTATATGTGGGTCAATGAAGGCTTTATTCTCCAACGATAACACAATGCAATCACTGCAATTAATTGACTACAACATTCTTATATTGCTGTTTATGAAGACATAAATCAAATTTCAAAGGTCATATTACAACTAAGCATTTCACTCATGGTGCCAAAGAACTTCTTGTCACAAAGTCGAAAGGTCGTTTGATATGACATAGAACAATGACCATTACACTCATGACATCTCAGGACCTTGCTCCAAATGTTTCGTGTTAGGCAAGGACCTTTCATTTTAGGCTTTGAGGATCCGCTTGAGGCAAATCCAGACTAGCCATGTAAGGTGTCCCCAGTTTTGCTTTCCCAAGAATTAATCGAGAAAATATCTCAACTTTTCAAACGTAGTGGCAAAACCGCTTTTGGATGGTAAAATATGGTACCTTTGATGTTTAAGCAAAGGTGGCAAATAGGACCTTGGGGGATCTCACTCTAGGGTTAGATATGAAGATATCAATCAATAGTTGACTCTTAGAACGAAGACAACAAACAAGATATTTATAAAATGACTGAAAAAATACTGCTTGAGAAAGATATTGACCCATTTGGTATATAAGATGGAAGCTAGATTAAATCTAAGTGAAGGCTGTTCTAAATATGTGTTGTTAAATGTAAACCAATCAACACATAAAATGGATATAACTAGGTAAATACAAAACAATCTAAATTAGTTTGGGTGCTAGAGATGGAAAGCACAACCACTATCAGTGACACCGGGGTTGATGTATGCAACTAGAAATGATTTGGGCCAAGTTTAAGGGTTGAGTTAACTTGGAAAGAAGGCCTTAACACTTGAATATGTTCCCTATTATGAAAAATTACAAATCTGAAATGAATAACCAGTGAGCTGAAATGTGCATATGGTGGCCAAAAACAATGTTTAAATGGCTGAAAATGAAATATGGGGGTAATGTCTATCATGATGGGCAAGTGGAGTCATACAATAAATCTTTTAAACATTAAACAAACCTAGTAGATATGCCTGAAAGCTACAACCATGAAAGCCAGTTTAACCCCCCTTGTATGCAACACAAAAATTGAAAAAAGTTCCAATACAGTGACAAATAGATTTAAGAGTTATTGCGCCGATAGACGCTCTAGAGCTCATTATGGGGGAAATGTTGTAACGTTCCCACCTAACCAAATAATAAAAAATAAAATTTTTAATTATCCGCCAAAATAAATATCGGTGAGAAAAACAATCCAATATGGGGGAGATGTAATGTTCCTAGATAAAAAAACAAGAAAAAATTAAAATTTTAATTATATGCCAAAAATATGTCCGCCAAAAAACATCCCAATGTGGGGGAGATGTTGTAATATTCATACCTAACAATAATTTTTTTTTTTTTTTTTTAACTATACCCCAAAAAATGTTGGCCTTGCACATGGTTTTAAAACCATGTGCAAGACCTCCTAAACAACTCATGGTTTTATTGTACATGGTTTAGGAGGGTCTTGCAAAAGGTTTTAAAACCATGTGCAAGGCCTCCTAAACACCTTGTTACATGGTTTAGGAATATCATTTTATAAATGTTGAGTTTATTTCTTAATTAGTATGCTTCACTTCCCTATCAAGGGATCGAATCTATTGATCTAGGATTGAAAATGGTTTTAAAGCCATGGTTTTAACACATGCTTTTAAAACCATGGATTGTTTAGGAGGTCCTTACACATGGTTTTAAAACCATGTGTTAAAACCATGGCTTTAAAACCATTTTCAATCCTAGATCAATAGATTCGATCCCTTGATAGGGAAGTGAAGCATACTAATTAAGAAATAAACTCAACATTTATAAAATGAAATATCAAGCAATAGGTTAGAGGAAATAACAAGAAACGACACAACATCCAAACACATTTATTTCATCCACATAAATCCCCGTTGCCAAGAAACCAAGTCGTTATGGACAAATTGACCTCTCTTCCTATATGCAAATTACAAATAAAATCTCCCAAGCTAGTGACTAAGATCTAGCAGCGGTAGAAGCTCGTCAAGAAAGTAATACCCATTAACAATCATCCAAGAGATCAGAGATTTGATCCACATTTTTTTAGTTTTATTAACTAATGAAATGGGCCAAAAGTCCCTACAATAAAGAGCTCACTTTCTTTTATAGATTGAGAGTGAGCCAAATCCCTAATGCAAAGTGATAGACAGTTGAAATTTCATGGTATGAGAAAGTTTGGTTGAGATCTTTTCTCTCATTTACAAATCAATAAAATAGTTGAAGATGCCTTTTTATGGAGGTGGGCGAATTACCTCCTTGGACTCAAGTAAAATATTGTTTGTTAAAACTTGTAAATGTTTTTCATCACTAGGGGCCACTAGGGGGTCCCCTTAGTGATCCATCTCATAATTATATAATCAAATTTGCTTGAGTATAATTCATTTTTAACCGAGTGTGCACCCTAGAAGAGAGGTGCACCCCACCATGAAGATGAGATACCAATTCTTGAGTGGGTGATGCTAGAATGGAAAGATGACGAATCATCACTTTCTTTTCTTGGAATCATGTTTCCATACAGTTCAAAGCTTATGAAAATTTTAACTTAGATCTTAAGATAACAATAATTAAAGAGTTATTAATTGGATCTTTGATTTTAGTTGCTCAAAATGAAAAACTAATTCCACAGATGAGTTCGTTGACCTAAAAAACGATAGAATGCACCATACTTGTGCCCAAATCCAATATTTTTAATTAGCTCTACATATTTCATTAACTTAGGATAAATTTCCAGCCTTTTGAAAATATTTCCCATTTTAGCCAATTAGTTCCATTCTACCACAAATGCTATTTAGAGGGGTCCAACTGGCCTCCAAAGGCTGAGATATTATGTATGATGAATATGTAAAAGTATCATACTTCTATTTGACCTCTTTGACCAAGTAAAAAATTCAAACTTTAACCAATGTGAACAATGATAAGATAGGTCAAGTAGTCAAAAGGACATGACAAGTGAATTGTTGATTAGTGGGAGGTAAGAGTTTCTTTTGGAGATAAGGGAGACATGAAACCTTTGTGACATTTACTAGTTTGGCAGACACTAGGGAACAACGTGTTTCACAAATGGATGATATGCTTAAAATGTACCTCTTTGGGTCTAGTAAGCGCCCCACCCCCCCCCTTATTCCCTTGCAATATTTTGTTTTTTATTCACTTTTCTTTTTCTTTATTTGGATATTTCTTTGGAGCACTCTTCGTTTTGCAATCTTTTAGTTGTCTAAGGATCGAAAGGTACTAGCCCTCGACAACCTTTTGGATCCTAGTTATGACACTGCCTTAGCTCCACTACCAACCACCATCCATAGGTGCGAGGAATTGCCACAACAATTCATTTGTAGAGCAAGTAGGACAAACCTCTTAATTCAAGGAGTACCTACCCTCCCAACCACTAACCATTTTCAAGGATGGGGAGTGCTTCTTTCAATTCCATAGAGTAATTTTTGGGTGACAAGGTCTACCTTAGTCGCACTCAATCCACCTGGATCTACAAGCAAAAATAGATCAACGGGTCAACACGTTTTTGCCACACATATCAGAGCCAAGATACAAAGGAAGACATGGAGGCCATCCAAACTAAGAGGCCACAGAGGGGGGAAAGTACTTGAGTCACTTAGCTATGTCTAGATCATTATGGATTTGTATCTTGCAAGTTGTAAGGGGTGGAATAGGGTCAATGTTAACATGGTGAAACCAAAGGGTCAAGTAATGATCCAAAAAACAATGTGGAGACTTGTAAGAGAACAAAATGTATATAACCCACAAATTAACACAATATGGTGTTATGCTAATGTTATACTTGTTGGAGGTTTTGCGATCATATGGAAACAAATTAGAGTGTGATATAGTTGTCACTGATGGCAACAAAGTTCTAAGCATATGATCCATATAAGCAAAGGATTCAGATCGCCAAGAAGATCATGATCAACGGACGAGGTTGATCGTGGAAGCAGATCAACGACTGACAACGATTTCGCTGTGAGAACTAGCACAAATTTATAAAATTATGATGTGTACGAAATTTTTATGAAGTCCGCCTTATGGTATTTGAAGTCCACCGTCGATCTAGATCTGACGGTCCTCAACGATTTCACGGATTCAACTAGTAGGCGAGTTAACAATAAGGTTGGGAGAGAAATTTTAATGTAATATGCTCTATAACATTTGGAGTCTACCGTAGATTTGTGTGGACCCAGATCCAAGGGTTATCAAGCATTTCGATCATTGAAATAGAAGGTGAGTTAACACAGAGGTTGGATGTGAAATTATTGTGATGGACAGATCCGACGGTCGGGTATGAACCCACAAAAGAAATCAACAGTCGGGAGAAAATACCCAAAGTTTGAAAGATAATGTGATGGACAGATCCGACGGTCAGGTATGAACAAGAAAAATAAATCAACGATCAGGAGCAAATCCGCAAAGTTTGAAACTGATGAACAAATCCGATGGTAAGGAGTTAACCCGCACAAGAAATCGATGGGGCAGAAGGAGTTTTGCAGGTGGAAGGCGGAAAGCGGAAAGTATGGAAGATGTTTAAACAAATGTTGAAAACCCGAGATTCACATCCCGCACCAGATCTAAGATCGACGGTCGGGAAAGGGTGCATAAGAAATTGACGACGCGGAAGGAATTTTGCAGGCGGAAGGCAAAAAGCGAAAATTATTGAAGTTGTTTAAACAAACTTTGAAAATCCGGGATCCACAACCCGCATCGGATCTAAGATCAACGATCGGGAAATGTTGCACAAGAAATTGATGAAGTAGATTGAATTCGCAGAAAAGGATGTATGGAAGCAGGTGTTTGATTTCAGATCAACGGTCAGTAGAGAGGACGCACGAAATTGACGTTGTGGAAGAAGTCATGCGGAAGGCGGAAAGCGGAAATTGTAGAATGATATCTGAAAAATCACATATCCGATATCCGATTTTCTTCTTAGATCAACGGTCACATGGAGCTCGAAGAAGATCAATGGTGTGGAATGATTGGTGCGGAAGCAGTACCGCGGAACTAGAACTACGGAACCAAGACTACATAAACTTTGATTTGTGGAAAAAGAAAAAGTGTGAAATAAGTTGAGTTGCAGAAAATGACAATAGCGGAAGAAGCCTAATGGCGAAGATGCATTGCAGAAACTCATGATTACTCAGCGATTGGACTTCTTATATGTCATAAGGAACTGAACAATTTGATCGGTTATTGAAATGTACCGTCAGGTGCACAAACATGTAAAGGAGTTACATATTGACATTTATAAAAGGATGGGAGATAAGAAGAGAAGTGTGTGCTCTCTGCAGACAGAGAGCTGGTGCATGGATCATCGTTGAAGTGGAGATTGCAGATGACAGATGACTTTGAGTTCTTTCAAGAAAATATAGAACATAGACAATGAGGGGAACCAAGGTGCATAAGCAAATCCAGGAGTAGATCAGAGTAGAGTTGGGATGCCTTGTTATATATGTTTTTCTACATATTGTATTGAAAAAAAACTCAGGCCGTACTTCCTCGATATCTGTGCAAATAAATGCAGCCATACTGTATTTAATGCAGGCCGTACTCTCTTCTCGAAATCTGTGCCAGCATTAAAGCTTCAATACTCCTCGATTTCTGTGCATGAACTTTCTCTCTGAAAATGAAGAAACCCCTCTCGTCCTTCTCTCCCAGCGCTCTTCTCTTTTTCCTGGAAAGTAAAAAGTGAAGTGTCTTTTTGCCTCCCTCAGCCTTTTGATCAACCCTAAGTGAGTTTCTAATCCAACGGTGGAAAAGAGATCTAATCCAATGGATGAGAATCTATGAGAGTAAAAATCCCTTTTATTTAATTCACATAAATAAAATTACTCACTCACTTAAATTTATCAAAAAGTGACTTTATGTTCATAAAGTCTCATTAAGTGACATTTAATGTGAGGGTCACCTTTTTCCCTCTTAAAGTGACTTAGGCAAAATAAAGTCACCTAGGGAACATCTGCCTAGGTACAAAAACTAACACTCCCTCTTACCGAGGAAGGTGTTCCGTACCACTCCCAACTTATCTCTGAAGAAGACAAAATTTCCCCTCCCCAAAGACTTCGTCAGGATATCTGCAACCTGCTCATTAGTGGATACATACTGAAGCTCAACTGCCCCTCTTTGAACGTAGTCTCGAATGAAATGGTATCTGATCTCTATGTGCTTTGACCTGTCATGGAACACTGGATTCTCAGAGAGCTGAATGCAACTCTGATTGTCGCAGTAGATCACCGTAGGCCTAAGCTGCTGATCAAACAAATCTACCAATAACTTGCGAAGCCACAGTGCTTCACAAGTAGCCTGACTCGCTGCCATATACTCAGCCTCAGCAGAACTCAATGCAACGGACTTCTGTTTTCGACTGAACCACGACACTGCTGCCGAGCCCAAACTGAAACAACAACCGGAAGTGCTCTTCCGATCCCGCACGCAACCTGCCCAGTCTGAATCTGTAAACCCAACCAAGCCAACTCCATCCGAACCCCTGTAGTCCAGACCATAGTCCAATGTCCCTGCAAGATACCTAAATATGTGCTTTGCGGCTATCCAGTGCACACTCCTAGGCTCAACCATGAACTGGCTAAGAGTGTTCACCGCAAAACACAAGTCTGTCCTGGTGTTGACCAGATACATCAAAGACCCTATGAGCTGACGATAAATAGTGGGATCCACCAACTTGCCCTCGGAAGCATGAAGTTGCTTCCAGTTGGTGATCATCGGTGTACACATCGGCCTGCAGTCCTCCATCCGAAATCTCCTCAGAATATCAGCTGCATTCTTCCCCTGTCCAAGGAAAATATGCCCAGGCTCCTGCCAAATCTCCATCCCCAAATAATAATGCATCAGCCCAATATCAGTCATCTCGTACTCCGATGCTAGGTCTCTCTTGCAATGAGCAATGAGACGCTCAGCACCTGTGATGAAAAGATCATCAACATACAACAGAAGAATGAGCGGATCTCCCCCAACCACAATGAAGTAAAGGTTGGGATCAGCCTCACTCTTCTGAAATCCCATCGATGTCAGATAAGCATCAATCCTGGAGTACCAAGCTCTAGGAGCTTGCTTTAGTCCGTACAAGGCTTTCTTCAGCCTGCACACATGAGAATCTCTCCCATGAATCTCGAATCCCTGTAGCTGCTCTAGATAAACCTCCTCCTGCAGAAGACCATTGAGAAATGTGGTCTTCACATCCATTTGGTGGATCTTCCAACCCATCTCTGCTGCTATAGAAATCACTGCCCTGATGGAAGAATATCGAGCAACAGGAGCAAAAGTCTCATCATAGTCGACTCCCTCAACCTGTGAGAACCCCCGCGCCACAAACCGAGCCTTGTACTTCTCCACACTGCCATCTGCAGCATGCTTTACCTTGTAAAGCCATCTGGAAGTCACAACTGACTTCCCCTCCGGTCTCGGTACTATCTCCCAAGCATCATTCTTCATGATGGAATGGTACTCTTCCATCATGGCATCTCTCCATACCAGATGCTGGGAAGCCTCCTCAAAAGTAGATGGCTCAGAGTCATGAAGGCATGCAACAAGAGTCATATCATCCCTGTCTGGCACCACACCAAGCCTTTCTGGCTCCACTACTGACCTGATCCTCTCCTGGGGCCTACCAAATGCCTCAGCTTCCTTCAAGGTCTCCCGAAGCCACTTAGGCTTCCTCTTCCTTGAAGGTTGCTCCTCCTCATATGAGGAAGTCCCTATACCTGAAGGTCCAAAACCCCGAGGACCAGTAACGGATGAACCTATGCCTGCTGAACCTGTAATCTGAGGACTCGAACCTGTACATGTCCCTGAACCTGTCCCTGAAGTACTAGCCACCTGAATCACCGATTCTGTAGACGCTGTACCTGTACCCTGTGATCCAGTCCCTCCAGAAACCCGTGGACCTGTAAGCTGTATCGAAGAAGCCTGTACCAGCTGAGGTGTGGGAGCTGGTGTCTCCCCCTGCTCTAACTCTCTGGACTTCCTAAAGGCTCTCTCCTCATCAAAATTTACTTCCCGGCGGACAACAACTTTCCGTGAACAAGGTAAGTAAATCCGATAAGCCTTCGAAGTCTCATCATATCCCACAAAGATGCCTCTCTCTGCAGTGGGATCAAACTTCGTCCTCTTCTCAGAAGGGACGTGAGAGTAAGTCATCGAGCCAAATATGCGAAAGTGGCTCACCTCAGGCTTCTTGCCCGAATACATCTCCTCAGGAGTCTTTCTCCCCACTACCCTGTGAGGACTCCTGTTCTGCAGATAAACTGCAGTACTACATGCCTCAGCCCAAAGAAAGAAAGGTAACCCCTGATCATGGAGCATCGCCCTGGCTGCCCCCACAATCGACCTGTTCTTCCTTTCTGCTACTCCATTCTGCTCAGGAGTGTAAGGAACCGTCAGCTGTCTCTGAATTCCCTCCTGACTGCAGAATGCACTGAACTCCTTGGAGGTATACTCACCCCCATTGTTCGATCTCAAGATCTGGATCTGTCTCCCTGTCTGCTTCTCCACAAGGGCTTTGAACCCTTGGAAGACTCTCAACACAAGCTCGGACTTCTTGCTCCTCAAGAAGTAGATCCAGGTCTTCCTGGAGTAGTCATCAATAAAGTTGATATAGTACTCAAATCCTTTCTAAGAACGTGATGACATGGGACCGCATATATCCGTATGGATAAGATCAAGCACCCCGGCAGCTCTCGTGTCACTGCTCGAAAAAACGGTCTTGGTGTACTTTCCCAAAGCACACCCCCTGCACACATCACTCTTCTCAGTGTTGAACTCTGGTAAACCTGTAACCATGCTCCTCAACAATCTAAGAGCTAGGTGATGAAGGTGGGCCATCCTTCGATGCCAGAGCTCACATAGCTCACTGCTGCTGCTGTGTGCTAAGGCACACTGTGGCTGAAACAATAGCTTGTACAGATTTCCACACCTAACTCCAATATCCATGGCACTGGACATACCTGTGGCCTTGGGATACACCTGCACTCTCCCATCTGAAAAGCACACCCCAAGACCCATGTCCTCAATAGTGGAAACTGATACAAGGTTCTTCTTCAGCCCAGGGACATACAACACATCCCTCAGAGTCATGGGACTCATAGACTCCCTTTGAAATGTGATGGTCCCCCGACCAACAGCTCTCACAACGGTGTTGTCTCCAAGGACAACCTCCACATCTCTACCTGTGTCAGATAAATCTGAGAACACCTCTCGAGCTCCAGTCATGTGGCTTGAGGCTCCACTGTCAATGTACCAAGTAGTAGAGGTGGATGGACCCCCCTGATGACCTGCTAACAAAGAATGCTCACTGTCCATATCCATATCTATGCTGGTGGCTAAAGAGACCCTCTTTCTCTCCATCTGTCCAACATAAAGGGAAAACTCCCTCTGAAATGCAACACTAAACTCATCAACCTCTGCTAAAGCTGCAGTCTGCTGTCCCTGTCCCTTCTTCTTCTTCTTGCTTGGACACTGTGAGGCATAGTGCCCAAACGCCTGACAAGCATAACACTTGATTTTACTCAAGTCCTTCTTCTGCCCACTTTGCTGCTGCTGCTGGTGCTATTTGGCCCCACCCTTCTTGGGACCCTTCTTCTTCTTACCCTTGGCTGCCAAAGCCACATCCTCATCATCAACCCCTCTCTGAGAAGTACTACCCTGTACAAGACCTCTCCTGGTCTCCTCCTGCACAAAGTCGTCCCAAAGCCTCTCCCAGTCAGGTAGGTTCTCTCTGCCCACTATAGCTTGCACAAAAACACCCCAAGACTTTGAAGCCCCATTCACTGCGGTGCGGACAAGCTCTGTAGGGGCAACCTTCTCCCCAACTGCTACAAGTTCATCCCGAACTACAGAAATCCTAGTAAGGTAAGCTGTGACTCCCTCACCCCCATTCATCCTGATACTCTTGAGTTTTTCTCTGAGAACCATTTTCCTGTTCTCATTAGAACTCTCATACAAACTGATCAAGGCTGTCCACATCTCATGAGCCTTGTCCTTTCCTGAAATGTGAGGGATAATGTGATCTTTAACTGCATCAAGAATAATCCTTCTAGCTTTACAGTCTTGTTTGTTGAAGGTTGAAAGGGCTGCTGCATCAGTAGATGCAGGAATGGTAATCGGATTTGCTGTAGTGTTCCTAACTACAACCGGCCAAAGCTCATTCTCTTCAAGTAACAGCAAAATTCTGGCCTTCCACGGCACAAAATTCCCTGTCCCATCCAACCTATCCTCCAATCTAAGTCCTGTAGCCATCTCTTCACCAACCAAACAAAGTGCTGCTCACTGACAGAAGTAAAATAATAAAATTTCTGAATTCTGGAAATTACTGTGTGTCTGCAAAAATCACTGCTTTCAGCCCCCAAGCTCTGATACCATGTAGAAAATTCTGGGTTTTACTGCATGCTGGTTTATATGAACATTTTTGTGTTTTTCACTTTCAGTCGGTTTTGCATTGATTGAAAGTTACTTAAGAAAAAAATATACTAAGCAATATAAACACACAGTAAAATACTAACAGGATGGAAAACACATTTGGATAGTCACACCATAAATTTAACTCAGAGATTTTTGGCCAAATAAGCCCTGGAAAAACCCCCATGGGGAAAACCAGTAAGAGAGAGAGAGAGATTTATTATTTCCTTCAACAAAATACAGGACAGAAAAATAGTGAAAAATACAACTTATCTCCACCACAGATTTTATCTCAAAATCTGGAAACTTGTGCCCAGCAAAAACAGCAGCCATACACCCTCGATTTCTGTGCCTATTTAATGCAGACCGTACATTGTCTCGAATTCCGTACCAGCAATTTAATGCAATGTACCCTGTCTCGATTTGCGTGCCAGCAATTTAATGCAGGCCATACTCCATCGAAATTTGTGCCAAATAAATGCTGTTTGATCCCTCGAAAACTGTGCCTTAATTTAATGCAGCCGTACAACAAAAAAAACTCAGGCCGTACTTCCTCGATATCTGTGCAAATAAATGCAGACGTACTGTATTTAATGCAGGCCGTACTCTCTTCTCGAAATCTGTGCCAGCATTAAAGCTTCAATACTCCTCGATTTCTGTGCATGAACTTTCTCTCTGAAAATGAAGAAACCCCTCTTGTCCTTCTCTCCCAGCGCTCTTCTCTTTTTCCTGGAAAGTAAAAAGTGAAGTGTCTTTTTGCCTCCCTCAGCCTTTTGATCAACCCTAAGTGAGTTTCTAATCCAACGGTGGAAAAGAGATCTAATCCAATGGATGAGAATCTATGAGAGTAAAAATCCCTTTTATTTAATTCACATAAATAAAATTACTCACTCACTTAAATTTATCAAAAAGTGACTTTATGTTCATAAAGTCTCATTAAGTGACATTTAATGTGAGGGTCACCTTTTTCCCTCTTAAAGTGACTTAGGCAAAATAAAGTCACCTAGGGAACATCTGCCTAGGTACAAAAACTAACAGTATTGAGCATATTTAAATTCGAGAAACAAGGGTGGCAGGGTGGTGCTAGGAAAAACATGTTGTCTTCTCTGTACAAGTTGGAGCTTGTACAAGTGGAAGTTGGTGCTTTCACTCAGTTGTAGCTCGAGAATGTTATTTTAGTGGGTGCTAGAAAAACATGAGGGTTGGTGCTCTTCTGTTGTAATCTCACAGAACACATAAGGTTACCAATAATACACATACGAATCATATAAACATACAAAGGAAAGAGACAAGAACATGTAATAGAATAACATATTATATTATAGAATCACATGAGGGTCCATACATATACAAAAACTGAACCAAGTTCTTAACTGGTTCAACAACCTATTATATATGAATACAAAACAGTTATGAGTAACTACTTGTCAGTTCGGTCAACCGACACGACCTTTGGAGGCCGACCTAAGCTTCGATTAGTCGGCTCACCGACTAGCTCCTCCAACATCTCCCTAGGAACAAAATCTTTCTTCATCCCGAAGAAATAGGGGAGGTACTCGAAAATATGCTGTATGAAATAGCAACTGTGTTTGCTTTGTCCTCATGGGCTGTGTAAACAAATGGGCGGCTGTTTTCGAACACATACTTCTACAATAGCTTCTACCTTGATGGCCAGTTGGTGTTAAAACTTTGCCCAACTGCGTAGAGCGTTTTGGATATTGATGGTCAAGGTTGTGATGCTTGACATAGTCAACATCTTCTCTTGAATGGAATAGTCTGTGATGTTTTCCAAGTCAGGTCCCAAGGACTGAGCCTTTTCATCTGCTGTATCTAACAATCTTTTCATCTGTGGGCAGATCTTGTCGAGTGTGCTGATGCTTGGTTCGTCCATTGATGTGCTTGTTTTTCTATATTTTCTAGCTTTGCTGTTTCTAATATGATATGGTCCTGGATTGTTCTTTGCATGGTATCGTCCAAACCTTGTTGTTTTTCTAAGTTCTGGATGTGCTCGCGAGTTTGTAGAGCCTACTGAAATACCTATCCATAGTAGGTGTACCAACTTCGTAGGACTTCTTTCGTGGGGACAGACTCTTCCAAGTGGTCCTGCAGTACCTTGTGTGCATTGAAAAATGTTGTGTATTGCTGCCTTAGTAGTACATAAGTTTCTTCCTTTTGCTCGTTTGTCTTGATCTGCAGCTGTGTCTGTAGGTTCGACACGACACTTTCAAATAATTGGTATGCCCTTTCCAATGGTTTGTTGGTGTCAATCTCTGTCGTTCCTGGTATCACTATTTGTGTCAAAGTCCTGCATTTATTTAGGAATTCGACTTGTTATGTTTTCATTTTTTCAATTCTTTCTTGTCTTGCTTGATTTCTTGTTGAGGCTTCTTTGGTGAGTGCTTCCAGGAGTCGATCCAACTCTCCATCTCTTAGCTTTGGTGTTTCGACTGCAGAAGTCGATCCTAGTTGATGAAGGTGGATAGTTGTCAGTGTCTGTTGTTTCTACCGTTCTTCTTTTTTCTCTCTCTCTTTTCTTTTGCTTTTGTGCTTGGCCTTATGGACCACTTCTGATTATGTCGGTATTGGTGTTGGCTACTGCTGTGGTGTTTGGTGTTCTTTAGTCGGTGGATTCCCAGTCGACTGAACTTCCATTGTGGTAGGATTAGCTTGTTGGGTTTCTGGGGTGGGGTTTGTGGTTGTTTGTGCTTCTAATGATGGTGAAGATGGTGGTTCTGGATTGGGATGAGACTTTGGTTTTGGTGGTGGTGGTGATGGTGAATGGTCTGGAGTTAGAGGGGTGGTCGAAATATTTGTTGGTATGGAGTCTTCGACTTCTGTTTGAAGGTCGACAGGATTGTCAATTCCTTCATATTTCATGAGGTTGATTTCAGCATCTAATGCTGTTTGATTACCTTCGAGGGCAAGTAGTCCCCTCTCTGCCTCGTTGAATGGAAGGTTTTAGAAAGTTGGTGTAAATGATGAAATGTGGGTTGCGACTACGGTGGATGTCGGGTTGGGGTTGCGAATGTATGATGATTTGATAAGTCCTATGACTGATGGTGGTGATGAAGTTTGTGTAATGAGGCTTTGTCGGGGAGAGCTTGACTTGACAAGTTTGTGGGCGGTGTTGATCTACTGGGATTTAAGGAATAGATTTGGAAAATTATTGATAAATTGTTGAAGTTCAACATCTTTATCAATTTTTTCCTTAAGGGTACCAGGGATTATGTCTTGGTAGCTTGGTGATATGGCCATGGTTGACTCTGGCATTATTCTAGTGGGAGAAGGTCTTGGTGAGTCTGGGGTTAAATCTATAGGATCTATTACGGGTGGGGTAGAAGTTCTTACCTTCTTCAACATGCCTTGTTTTGCTCTTAACTAGACAAACTGCTTGAATTGGGTCTTGACAGCTACCTTGTTCATTGCAGCATCCTCCAGGATGTCGGCAGCAGTAGCCAAGAGTTCTTCCTCATATTCTAACTCCTCTGATAAGATAAGTTTACGCTTCCCCTTCCCTTTTCCCTGAGTTCCTTTCTTTTTTCTTGAGGTTGCTATTTCTTTAGCTATTTTCCTCAAAATTTACTTTGTCATAGCATACTCTGGGTTGTTTGATTGACTATGTTCCTCTATCCGTTCTTCTCCTTTCTCCTGTTGTTGAGTCGAGACGATAATGTTTTGTTATGTCGGTGTGATCGCCTGCTGTTCAATCAATGCATTTTCAATTTGGAGGGATTTTCCCCCCTCTATCAGAGTGTCCCCTGAGGTGAAAGTACTAATATGAAGGTTGACTTCATAGTCTTCCTCCTTCTCCTGGTCGGTCAATGGCTCTATAATAACTTGATTATTTTCTTTTGCAACCTCCGGTATGGGGATGTCGGTTTTGGTCTGCCTGGCCCACTCTATGAAGATCTCCTCGACTGTTGGATAATAGTCAAGTGGCTTTGGTTTTGCTATAGATCCTTGCTGATGCCATATTGTTGTGTGGTCTAGGTCTAGGTGGATGTGCGTTGTAGGAGGCAGAAATCTTCGGATGTTTTGAGGCACCGTCCATCTGGCTGTCCGGATTTTCAGGTTTTGAAATCAGTGTTCCAGGAATACTTTGCCTTCTTCCTGTCCTAATGGGGTTCTAGCCATTGAAAACGGCTTAAAGCGCCACATATGAAACTTGGTTGGATCCAAGAAGTCTTTATGCCCGACTAGAAATAGGTGGTACATAGCTATCCATATTAAGAGCGATGAGAATCCGATCATTGCACCTGATTCCGGGCACTTCTCGCAGATGGATTTAAGTATGTTGCGCCATGTATTGGGCCCAACGGTATACCTTTTCTGTGCTTTCTATGTAGTCGACTGCTTCCAGCATGTCGAGCTTCAAGTCACAGCCGTGTCCTATGACAGTTAGGCTGGTGGAAACGATTTTGGCCACCATTTTCGGTGTGGTGGCTTGGAATTGCCTGGTTATTAACCCCTTTGAGTTTTTCCCTGTTGGTGTTCCCGTTAGTATTTCGACTAATCCTACCTTGATGCCTACAAGAACAGGGTTTCCTTTGTTGGACAACCCAATGAGTTTATAAATGGTTTCAACTAATATTTCCACCGATGTGTCGAAGTAGAATTTCCCATTGTGGTGCCAGCTGATTATGAATCTGACAATGGTTTCCTTCGTTCCTCCAAAACTTGCCATGAGTGGTGCATTCAGAAAGTTCATGATGGTGATATTATTTACCTTCTGTGCTTCCTTTGTCATTTTTGACTTACCCTGGTAAGTCCATTCTTTGATTTCTGCCGAGTGTTTCGCCCACTAACCTTCCTGCACTTTCTCGTTTTGAATGTTTTTTAATCGTTTTAATAGTGGACTTACGCCGGATTCCAACTCTTTTACTTTCACTTTCATGGCTCTGGTTTGTTTTGGGGCCATTTTGTCGGTTGTCTGTTCGACTCTCTTGGTTGTTGATTTTATCAAGGGGGTTTGGTAATTCTGTCGGTCTAGATCTTGATGAAACAGTATGTGATTTTCGACTGGCGTAGTATTTATAGGCGAAGCGGATGGCGATCTTGTCGATGGTGTTATTAATGGAGGATTTGGTGGTAAAGGACGCTCTAATGAAGGGTGAGTTAATACGTTCTGGTTTCGGCGCTCCCTCTGACTATAGTCATGATGAGTTGATTTGACGTTTTGATCCTCTTGTCGATGATGAATGTATGGTCAATCTGTGGTATGTCGATGGTAAAAATGTCGATTATTGTTGAATGGTCTACTATGCCTGTCGAAATTCATTTTGATTTTTCTCGATTCTTTTTGGGGTTTTAGGTTTTTGATTTTTATAGATTTTTGTAACAGTTATAAAACTTTTTTTTTTATAGTTTTTGTATCGATTTAGTCGGGCACCGTTTACCAGCTTTCGAAATACTGTGCCTTGTAATGTTCTCAGTCAAACTGATCCATTGGCATTGATTTCTTCGATAATATACGGTCCCATCCATTATGTGTGTAACTTTTTATGTTTTCCTTTCACCCGACTGTTGTATAATAATGCAAGGTCTCCGACTGACAAATTCTTATTTTTGATGTTTCGGTCGTGCCAAGCCTTCTGTTGTTGCTTCTAAATTTTTTGGTGTTGTATAACAAGCAGTCAGTGTTCTTCTAGTTTGGATAATTGCATTAGTCGATCCTTTCTTGCTTCTTCGACATTGATATGTAAGATGTCGGCTATCATCGGTGTCTGCTGTCGAAAATGTAAAGGAACGACTGCTTCTTGGCCATAGACTAGTCGAAAGGGTGTTTGTTCGGTCGAGCGTTTATACACTGTTATGTATGCCCATAATACCATAGGGATTTTATCATCCATAATACTGTAGGGATTTTATCATCCCAGTCAACTTTGTTGGTATTGCAGATTTTTGTTAGACCCTTTGTCAGTGTTTTGTTGAATGCTTCTATTGTTCCATTTGACTGAGGGTGATAAGCTGTGCTTCGTCGATGGTCAATTTTGAATTGTTCTGTTAATGCTGTAATTTTTTTATTGATGAAGTGTGAGACTTGGTCACTGATTAAGGTTATAGGACAACCAAACCTAGTGATAATTTTTTCATATATGAATTTAGCAGCTACTTCACTAGAGCAGGTGTTGACATGTTTTGATTCTGCCCATTTAGTGACATATTCATCTGCTGTTATGATACACCTTGCGCCTGCCATTTTTGCTGGTACTGGAAATGGACCTATAAAGTTGATAGCCCAGATTTTGAATGTGAGGCTTGGGTTTACTGATATTAAAGGCATTTTTGTACTAGGTAGCAGTCGACCTAGATGTTGGTAGCGATCACATTTGCTCACAAACGTTTTACAGTCTTTGTATAGTGTCGGCTACCATAGTCCTGATTGTTGGATTTTCTTTGTAGTTGTATTCGAATGAAAGTGTCCTCCCGCTGGTCCATACTATGCTTCATGCATAGTGTTTTCTCGTTCATGTTCTAACACACA
Source organism: Pseudotsuga menziesii (assembly GCA_001517045.1). Taxonomy (NCBI): domain Eukaryota; kingdom Viridiplantae; phylum Streptophyta; class Pinopsida; order Pinales; family Pinaceae; genus Pseudotsuga; species Pseudotsuga menziesii. The sequence continues at coordinate 396,934 of LPNX011077246.1, read as the reverse complement.
TCGATGGAGTACTTCGTCCAAGCCTATTTTGTATAGGATTCCGTTGTTTAAGGTGTATGGGGCTGCTTTCATGGCTAAAATTTGTTTTTTCTTAGTGTTCATGCCTTTTGATGTTTGACCATTTTCTAGAAATTGCGCTATTTCCTCTAATTCTGCAGGAGCAACCTCTATTCAGAATAAGTGTGCATCTGGCAGATCATCTTCGACGACTGTTAGCTCCTCCCCTATGTCAATTCTTGACAAGTGGTCGGGACCAAAATTTAGCTTTCCTGGTTGAACGACGACTTCAAATTCAAATTCTTGAAATAACAATAGCCAACGACAGATTCTCCCGTGGTGCAAACATTTATTGACTAGGTATTTTAATGCTTGATGATCTGTATAGAATATGAAGGGGTTAGCTAGTAGGTAGCGTCGATACTTTTGAAGAGCAAATACCATACCTATTGCCTACCTTTCTGTCGTGGAGTAGTTGCGTTCCGCTTTGTTTAATTTTCTACTACTGTATATGATTGGGTAATCCATGCCATCTTCATCTAGTTGTGTTAGGATTGCTCCTATTGCTAAGCCTGAGGCATCAATGTGCACATGAAATTTGATCAACCAGTTTGGGAATCGAAGAATGGGTGCTTCGACTAATTTTCTTTTTAATGTGTCGAAGGACGTATCACATTCTTCTGTCCAGTTAAACTCTTGATCTTCTCTTAATAGTTCTTCCAGAGGGTTTGCCATATCAGATTAGTGCCGAATGAATTTTCTATAGTAACCTGTATGTCCTAACAGTACTCTGACTTGTTTTGGGTTCACTAGTGGTTTTAAGTCGAGGATAATTTTTATCTTTGCAAAGTCGACTTTGATACCTTCCTTGCATACGATATGCCCAAATAGGATTCCTATAGGGTTTAAGAATATGCATTTCCTTATATTGAGAGATAACTGAATCTGTCGGCAACGTTCCAGCATAAGCCTTAACCATTTACAATAGTCTTTCAGCATAGAGTAGATCATCTATTCGTTGAAGTATATTGCCATTGTTTTGTAGATGTATTCTTGAAATGTCTAGACAACTATTCTTGAAAACACTATAGGTGCATTTTTGAGACCAAATGGCATGACTTTGTAGGCAAATGAGCCAAATTTACATACGAAGGTTGTCTTTTTCTGATCCTCTTTGGCTATTGGAACCTGATTATACCCTGAGAATCCATATGTAAATGAATAGCATTCATGTCCGGCGACTTCATTTAGGATTTCTTCAACATATGGAGTTGGGAATGGATTTGTTACGGTAACCTTATTTAATTCATGAAAATTGACACAGATTCATAGTTTTGTTGGGTCATGTTTTTTCGGTTGGACGACCATTGGGCTTGCCCATTCCGACTAGTCGATGGGGTAAATTATTCCTGCTGTAAGCATATTGTTGATCTCCTTTTTGAGTAATTCTTTATATTTGTGTGCCAATTTATAAGGCATTTTCATTAGAGGAATTTTGAGGTCTAAACGACTCGTGTATTTTGTATTTTTTGACCTTCATATCTTTGATTATTCGACTCGTTTTGATCATTACTCCTTGGAATGTTATCATTATTCTGCGTGACTGCATTCATTTGGTAGACTGCTTGATAGTTTTGTCGATTCTTCAGGTTCAAGTGGCAGTAGGCCATTTCGTGACTCTTTACCTCACAGATTGCACACCAATATACTTTTCCATGCTTCACGTTATATTGGCAATATTTCATTGTATGCTCTCCATGTTCTTGGAAAATGTCGTAGAAGCATTTCATTTGAACAAAACGAACGTCTTGTCAACTTATGTCTTGTCGACAATTATCTTTAGTGTCTCCTGCCGTGGAGCACTTTGTGCACAAGACATCCTTATTTTTGAGGTTCAACTCTTTCAAAGTTTTCTGCATGATTTCTAGATGTTCTTCCAACCTAGTATCGACGGGATATGCTGGGAAATCCTCATCCATCTCTACCTGCAGAGCTTTGGTAAGTGCGTCTTCATACGTTTTAAATGTCTCCAAGCTTATATGCCACCAGATTTTCTGTGACAGGCCTGCAAGAAACCACTGAATTAATAATTGTTCATCAATTACATAGTCTAGTTGGCTCAGGAGGTCCTTCCATCTCTTATCATAGTCCCGGATGGACTTTGCTGGTTTCTGAGATGTCATCTTCAGCTTTTTTTCTTCTAGATGCTTTGCATATGGTGTTTTAAAGAAAGATAAGAATTGTCCCTTAATGTCTACTTTGGATGCTTGGGGAGTTCTCTCGATATAAGTCATATACCAAGTTAGTGCTCTTTTTTGTAAATAATTGACGAACTGCGCCATCTGTCGTTCTTCGTTCATGACTTGATTGGCCTCCCATATTGACTCACAGACGAACCAATGTCATCTGGGATCTTCATCACCCTCATAGAGGGGGATATGTGCTGAACTGTGATCCATGTCGGTGTCGACGTCTCCTCTGGGAGGTGGCGGCGGTGGGGGTTGTGGGATACTCCACGTTTCTTCTTGTTCACAGCTATTGTCGATGGAACTTTCATTACCATCGTTCGTTTTGTTTGTTGTTTCTTCTACCACAAGTAGTCGGTTCGGGTCGACTTCTTCTGTCGATGTCTAGCTGCACTGGTGTGCTTGCAAGTCTGACTGTTCTGTTTCTTGTAAAGATGCGTTTGGCAGGGGGGGTGCTCCTTCATGTGTTGGGTAGATCAAGTGGATACTTCTGTTGGAAGGGTATGCCTAAAGTGTTACCCAATTTCCTTCCTCCGGTCGATGAATTACTAAATGATTATTATCATTTATTTCATCGTCTAGTCGGCTCCATATACCGTGTTAACACCTGTATTTTACAAAAAAGATGCAAGACCGATGGGAGGTAAGATTTTGTTGATTAAATACTTTGGGCCAAGGATATAGTACAAAGGGGATTTAAAATCTAAAGAGTAGCCGAGTCGGAAAGGTCCTGAACCATTGGTCTAAAGGAGAAGCAAATCGATGGTTTATATCCTTTCCGCCATCCAGAACATACAAGCAAGATAAGGGAATTTCGGGCCTCTAACGGCCTGCACACATCAAAGGCTTTAACATTGCTCAGAGCTGATCTACGGCCCATGTCAAATTCGCTGGCTGGAAGTGCATGGTGGATAAGGAAATGAGGGATCAGCGGAATCTCATACAGTCCTCCTGATCCTACGGACGAGGATTGAAAGTAGCATTGATCGACGGACATGTTGGTTTCAGGAAAGGTAACATGCACGCACGATAACCTTTAGACCACCCAGCGAAAATGAATATGTGTTGCTCGATCCGACGGTTGGAGATCGCAGGATGGTGGATCGACGACGGAAAATGATTCCGGGTTGGAGACTTGCGCACCCGATAAAACCCCAGCACCCGGCGGAATATGGTACGTGGCGCAAGATCGGACGGTTGTTGAACGCCTGGCATCCCATCGACGGCCGAGAAGAATTCCGGGAGAAGAACTAGCGCGGAGAATAATTCCGGATTACCCGGCGGAATCCGGTATGCGGCACTTGATCTGACGGTGTAGGAGCGACGGCAGATCACATCAACGGGCGAGGATGATTCCGCTGGGTAAAGTTGCTCGGCGGATTAAGATGGAAGAGCCCAGCGGAATCAGTAGACGAAGCACGATCCGACGGCCCACTCG